>JAJMHO010000048.1:95652-156323 GCA_030566085.1 Geotrichum histeridarum
AAAAAAAAAAAAAAAAAAAAAAAAAAAAAAAAAAAAAAAAAAAAAAAAAGAGACCCATTTGATTGCGTTACAAACACATGTGTATACTGGTGCTAAATAACGGTCTCAATTGCCAGACCAGATTTGAGCCCATGATCTTGGGGCAGGGTCATCATATCTCCCAACGCAACTTATCCAGATCGTGTAAATTATGCAAGGTACGGATCTCGATAGGTATAGGACCCTTGATAAGGTATAGCACTAGTAGACTTTGATTGAAAAACTGATTATAATTGAATAGATAGAATGAAGTAATAAAAATAATAATAAATGATGACGCACAATAAAAAAAAAAGATAGCAAGGAAATTGTATATAACTTAGATTAAATGCATGGTGATAAACAGTGAGAGCAGAATGATGCAACTTTGTGGTCTGATGTAGAGGTCCTAATGAACTGTGACCGCTACCGCTACCGTTAAGCACTGCCACTACCATTTCCATGGGCAGTACCACGGACGTTGCCATTATTCTCATTTGCTTGTGCTGATCTCTGCATGCTTTCAACTTGCTCTGGGGCCCAACCTGCGATAGCACCTCCAACCAGAGTCGGGACCATTGTTAGCGCCTCAATGCTATATGAGCTGCGACTGCTACTGCTGCTGCCCCGGCTGCGTCCTAGCCGGAACCGCTGTGGCGATGTCGGTGACGACGAAGACTGACCTGGAACTGCCAAGAACCCATCTCCGTCGACGGTGGCAGATGGAGGACTGAGCGATGTAGGCGAAACAGGTGCAGAAGTGACGTTGCTGCCTGAAGTGGTGGGCGATGACACAGAATATGGCGATGTGGGAACCTCTGTATTTGCGTCGCTTGTGAAGAATGACGATCCGCTCTGCGATGAAGGTTTGGGGGAGGAGACTGATGATGTAGACACGGAATGTCTCAAGTTGGAGTAGATTTCTTTGGGCTTGGACTTGATTTGAGACCAGCGACCACCACGAAGCTTCAAAATAATGAGGTCCTTCTTAACCTGTTCGAAAGGAGCAGGGAATCTGTACTGTGGACCTTGCGACTCCTCGTCTTCTCCGACCCTGATCTCGGGACTTTCCTTGGACGGTCGCTGCCAAAACTTGCACTTCTGATATACTCTACCCAAAAACCGGAACAAGCGTTCAGGGAACATGGCCATGAGGAACTCGTCAGGAATGCATCTCAAGAGCATACCTACTGGAATTGAGCCAAAACCACAGCAGATTGCAATAGCCCATTGAACACCCGTTTGTCTTTCAATGCTAAAAGCAGCACCTCCGACAAACATGATCATAATCTGAGCTCCCAGAATGATTGACGACACAGCAACGTAATACCAGTTCTTCCAGATACCCTCAAACATGTTCATCTTGTTATCCAGACGACGTGCGACAAACATCTTAAAGTATTGCATCCACACAAACGTATTGAAAACTAGGGCATGCACTTGTAGCATTTCATCAGGGGTATCGTAGGAGAAAAAGTGTGGACCACCAAAATGCAGAATAAAAGACACAACAAGCTGGTATATAGCCTCACCGATAATAATTTTCCACATGATTGGGGTAATCAGTGAGACCTTTCGGTTGTCTGGCTTACGATCGAGACAAGACTCACTTGGAGGATCCGTAGCCAATGCAAGAGCTGCAAAGGTATCCATAATCAAATTGACCCAGAGAAGCTGAACAGCAGTCAAAACAGATTGGTTGTCGCTTGATGCCACTGCAGATACAAATGTGAGTACAACTGCGGTAATGTTGACAGTAAGCTGGAATTGCAGAAACTTTTTAACTGCATCATTAACTGTTCGACCCCAAACAATAGCTTTCACAATGCTACTGAAGTTATCATCCATGAGAATGATCTCAGATGCTTCCTTCGCAACTTCAGTGCCAGAAATACCCATTGAAAAGCCAACATCAGCCAGTTTCAGAGCAGGTGCATCGTTGGTGCCATCGCCTGTGACAGCAACAGTGTCACCCATTTCTTTCAGATTCTTGACCAGCAGCTTTTTATCATCGGGACTAGACCGAGCAAGAACGCGAAGATTCTTCAAAACTTCATACCGTTCCTCTGTAGATAACTTTCGGAATACAGGACCTTCCATCACAGTATCAGTTTCATTCTGTAGAATACCACAGTCTCTTGAGATTGCTTGAGCTGTCAAAAGATTATCACCAGTGACCATTCGAACAACGACGCCAGCTCTCTGACAGTCTGCAACAGCCTTCTTGACACCAGGTCGCAAGGGATCCATAATTCCTACCAAGCCAACGAGTGTCATGTCGTTGTACATGGTGCTTTCCATAGCTTGGTTGGGGTTCCAAGTAGTCAAATCATCAAAATCACGGTAGATCAAGCCAATTGTGCGCAGTGATTGCGAAGCATACTTAGAAATGCGATCTTGGTACATATCGGATTCTTCCTTTGTGATAGGTCGAGATGAATCCGTCTTTTCATCATAAATATTCGTACACAAGCCTACCATGACTTCTGCTGCTCCTTTCACTAACAGTCTGACACCTTTGTTATTTGGTTTAGCAATAACAGTGGCCATGAACTTCTTAGCCGAGTCAAACGGATAAACTCGCAGAGTATGGCAAGCTGAGCGCACTTCCTCCAAGTTTTCCATATTCATATATAAGCGTCCAAAGTTAAGTAGAGCCGTTTCGGTTTTGGACCCGATGAATGCGTCGGCACTAGGATCTTCATGAGAATGACGATTCTCAAATGCAGAACAATTGATTGCGATCGACTGCAAGGTGAGTTGGTGAAAATTAGGTGACATGCTGCTAATGAACTCTTGAACAGTAGATTCGGTCTGGATTAGTTGTTCCGTTGGGTGAGGAGCCTCTCCATCTGCTGGAGAGTCTGGATCAATTTCAAAGCGTGAACTGATACCAAATGATCCCGCAACGATCGTCATGCGATTTTGAGTCAAGGTACCGGTTTTATCTGAGCAGATGGCTGTTGCACCTCCCATCGTCTCACAAGCTTTGAGGACTCTAACAAGGTTATTATCCTTGATCATTCGGGTTGTAGCAAAAGCAAGAGCAAGCGTTACTGCCAGTGGCAGACCTTCAGGTACTGCAACCACAATAATCGTGATGGCGGTAATGAGAATATTGAGAAAATTCTGGCCTTTCTCAGCGCCGGTAAGTTCTGAGCCCTTGAGCTGGATCAGAAATCGAATGAACAGAACAATGAACATGAGTAACGCAGCAAGAGAGCCAATTTTGGCAATAGCTTCTGCAATGACATTGAGCTTTTCTTGGAGAGGGGTTTCTTCAGGCTCTGTTTGCAACGAAAGAAGCATCTTTCCATGAAAAGAGTTAACACCAACTGAAGTCGCAATGTAAGAACCAGTTCCTTCGAGAATCTTGGAACCAGACATCATATATGGATCTAGACCCTTTGTTTGTGGGGAAAGTGACGGATTTGATCTGATTTTTTTCAGAACCTCTTTGGCAGTACTTTTTCGCACATTGGCCGATTCACCAGTGAGAGCAGCCTCATCCGCCTTGATACCATATCCATCCATCAACACGCCATCAACGGAAAGAATATCACCAGGCTCAATGGAAACGAGGTCACCTACTTGAATTTCAAATACTGAGACACTTTGCGAGTGGCCATCCCTGATAACCGTGACTTTGTGATCGACCTTCTTACGGTTCAACTTCACAAATTGACGTTCTTTTTGCCAGTCATTGCCTGCGCCGACTCCGGATACAATCATAATGGCCACAATGATGGCAACACCTTCTACCCATTCAACCTTAGGTTTGGCATTGCCTCCTTCGTCGTATTCGGTTGGCTGTCCAAAAGTTTCGTAAAAGCCGATGGCAAGTGATATCACTGCCACGATAGAAAGCAGAATCAAAACTTTGTCTTGAAGTGCAATCCATACGAGTTGTAAAAAGGACTTGGGCTTGCGTTCAGGAAGTCGGTTCTCGCCATAGTAGGCTTTTCTTGCTTCCAAGTCTCTTCCTGCCATAGGGGATCCTGACGGAGATGTCGATTCTGTCTTCAAGCCAGTTGTCATGCTAGTGTCGAGTTTTGTTTCCAGCCCTTCAATTCCACCTAGAGATTCGAGAAGATAGGGGTCGTGGTGTTCCTGCAGCAACGCGAGCTGACTTATGGACAGCCCAAACGAAGTTTCACTGGGATTCGGAGGTTCAGCTGCATTGAACTGAGTGTCTGCTGTCATAAGCCAATCCTCATGTTTCAAGGGACTAGATGCCTTGCCGTCTATCGAGGTATGGTCATTGCACTACGCTTTCATTAGAGATGATTTTTTTTTTTTTTTGTCCTCCTTTGCTGCTACTTACCGTAGTATCAATAGTTATCGTAACAGGAGCTACACCTGGATCTTTCGGAGGTGAATGCGACATGAGTAATGCTTTAGGGCAATATGCCAAATAGAAAAAAGACGTTTAGAATTAAGCACGGGGGATAGGAGCCATTTATCTGTGGAGCAGACGAAGGTTCATTGTGTGAGGGCGAGTAATTCGACTTTTCAGTAATTGCGAAAGTTAATCCCAGAGCTAAAAACTCAGGTTGTTTTAAATTTGCTTTGTGAAAATAAACATGGGGTAAGGGTCCTTCTTTTGTTTTTGTTTGAGTGAGAGACCATGGCAGGATATATATATAAAATAATGATATTACATATAAGCTGACTAAGAATAACGATGTATGTGAAACCGAGAATGTATGGTGATTTAATGCTGGACATTCCAATAGAACAAGGCGGTGCAGGGATTTGTCTAAGATCAAGGAATCAAGAAAGCCATCAATTGTAAAGCTATTGACCTATATATTGAAATGAGATGAATATGATCTAGATCCCTGGTGGTCAAGTGCTCGTGAGTCTCAAGATCAGGTGACAAGCCGTTTATTCCACTTCATGCATTTTACATACAATGGGAATCACAGATTGCCTCCCAAACACTCCTTCACAGACTTTCTAAACCTGATAAAACAGCACAGCACAGCCGCCCAAAGATGACAAGCAGTAGTGCGCAGCAGATATCAAACGCCCTCATTGAACTTAAATCCGAGGCGACTGATCTAACCTCCTCGCTTCAAAGGATACTGGACACCCAAGCTGCTCTGGTGCTCGGTGGTTCAGATTCCAGTAATGCGACAGATCAAGGCCACAACAAAACATCTATTCGCAAAACTCGTTCCAAATTACGACGCACGATGCTAGAGTTGGCTTCAGTAAATGATGCTTTGGCAGATACTTATCTCAGAGAGTACTCAGCAAAGGAATTGGAGCTAAAAGATTCAGCTGCTAAGCAAAAGCGGAAGACAAGATTACGTGAACAAGTTAAATGGATTCGGATACATAGCAAAGATGCTATTCGATTAAAAGAAGTTGAAGGAGACGAAGTGGAACTAAGGGTAGGTTATCTGGCTTGTGCCTTATTCCAAAGAAAGTGGTTTGTACTAATGAAGAACAGGCAGAGATTGAAGTGGTGGAAACGAAACTCGCGGAGCTCAAAACGCAGCTTTCCAATGTTGTCACCGAAAAGGAAAACCTTATGAGTACAATTTCAAGTAAAGCATCATCCTATTTGAATGAACTCGAAACTATGAAGCGTGATCGACTACTACAGCACACAAATGGAGGCTCCCAACCTGATATTGAAAGAATTACGACTGAGCGCTTTCCACTAGCAGCCAGTATTTTTAGTTCAGCTTTCCTCGCCAGACCACCTGTTGGTGATCCTACAGAAGATTTGGAAGTTGAACTTAGCGAACTTGATATACAAGACGAAGAACAGAAAGAGACCGAGACATTTGAGCGCGAAATCGACGCTCTGAAGGATCTAAGGGAGCTTGCCTTGAGGGATAGCCAGGCTCTAGTGGAGGGTTCGAATGTTTGGAAATCAGTGTGTTTAGAGCTAAACATGCTTGAGCAATCTATAATCAGCATATTTTCTGGCGGCCGACACAATAGTCAGAAAGAACAAGTATCTGAACTTGAAAAGGTTCTGCAAAGATCCATTAGTCGCTTAGAAGGTTTTCTCGAAATTGCGACGAAGCAAAAATGGGGCTTATTGATTGTGGCCATTTCGCATGAATTGGAGGCTTTGTATCAGTCCCAGCAAATGATAGAGAGTGGGAGTGATCGCCAACATGAAAAGAATGTCACAAACGAATCGAGTGGTAGTGCGCAATCTAGGCGAAGTCAACTAATTCAGAGTGACAATGAAGAAGAAGAGTCTTAAAATGAAATGGATTTTTAATGATTTATGAAATGCATGACTACTTATATCAATTGATCTTATCTACTAGAATCTCTAGAGGTATCTCTGGCCAACAATTAAAAGCATATAGAACAGCAGACAGTACAGCCGAGAAGTATAAAAAATCGAGATGTCAAAAAAGAATTTGCCGTTGCCCAGAATCGAACTGAGGTTTCTTCGGCCACAACGAAGTGTACTAACCACTATACTACAACGGCTTGTTGTTGTTAAAGTTAAGAGTAAGACTTATATAAACAGGAATTATATACATTTATACATTTGTTGAAATCTTTTCTATTTGGCTTGAGAAGTTGGAAAAGTTTACTGAATATGTTTCAGAAATCAGAAAATTAGTTTAAGCTGATTTGACTAAATTTTGATGATATTGGTTGGTGAAAAGTTTGGTGTGATGTAGTGTTTGATTTCACAAACAGTTTGAACGAAAATTTCATCTTTCTTTTGCTTTATTGACTTTAAATAGTTTAAATAACTAGAAAGAGAGAGTAAAATTTTAGGTAATTTATATATTATCAGTCAATTTTATTTGTTCTATTTCGCATGGTTGAATGAACTTTTTCAATCTTCATCGCACACTTCATCCATTAACCTGAAAAACAAAATTAATCAGAAACCACTAAAGGAATTCTCGTCGAGCCTATCGAGAGATTACCTGAGAGGGAATCTTTTAGAAATATAAAGAAAGGTGGTAATTAGCATGATGTATGAATACAGAAGCTATTGATTAATCAGACATATAACAAACTAGAAGCACATACAAAAAATATGAAAGAACAAACATGGGGCCCATCAATAAAACAAGAATAAAACAAGAAATAATAAATCAATAAAAATAAGGAAAAAGCGCAGAATGCAAATTACCTTCGGAGAGTCATTCCAGTGAAAATTGGGGGAAAGCCCATTGCTCTAACACGCTTATCTTCGGTATTTGGCGCTACCCTTGGACTTGAGGCCGGAGCTGGAGATGCAGCCAGTGAACTTCTACCTGGACTTGGTGCTACAGTTTTATCAGCTGAATTATCATCAGAAGACTTTGCCTGTTCTTGGATTCTTTCAGCAACTGCAGAGACGGTAGATGAAATGGACTGACGGGTCGGTGATGCACTTCCAGAAACCTCACCATCTCCACTTGAACCTGGAGTGCTGATTCTATAACTTGGCTTTTTTGCTGTAGCAGTTCCATTAAACGGCAAGGGCTTAGGTAAAGGAACTGGACTAATATCTGCGGGAATTAAATGGGATGGAATGATACCTGCAGAGTACATGGTCTGAGAGGAAAGAGCAGGAGATGTAGTTGAAACGTTACCTGAAATAGAACGTTTTCGTTTTAACGAAGCAGCAATTTCCGGTGTCAAAGTTGGTGGAAGTGAAGATGAATCAATAGACTGTCGAGAAGGAGTGAGTAAGTGAGCTTTAGACTTGGGGGTGGTAGTTCGATTGGTTTTGACCTTGAAAGATGTCACAATTCCACCCATTGGTAAAGGAGTAGGAGCCTTGGCACCGCGAGATGCAAAAAATGACGGATTAGTGCCACCAGATGATAGAGGTTTGGGCCTTGGATAAGATCCAGAGTTTCGGCGACTGGAAGTTTGGGACTGAGGGCTTTGTGAGATTCTAGTTTCGTGGTCTAGCTTGCTCGACCAATTATTTTTCAGAGAATTTGAATGATCAGTTTGAAAACCATATTCTGAATTCTCTTCATCGTCTTCCATCTTACTGTCTTCAAGCTCAGCTTCTGTGCTACCAAATCGTTGCTGAGAGCCCTCTGGCATCACACTTTGTACAGGATTGGTGGCTTTCGGACCTTTAGAGAATGAAAACGAATCAAATCCAATTCCTCGTTCCATCCGCTTCATTCTTCTATTCTGAAATTCAGCTTCAATCCACTTCATTTTCTGAGGGGTATTTGCAGCACCATAGATTTGATTTGCACGCCGTGTAACACGTCCACGTAAATCATTATCTCTATTACGGTCCATATTTTGTCCTCGCCAACGCTTCTTGCGTTCTCTGTTTTCATGGCGAACCCGCTCCCGCTCATCAGTTGTCATAACTCCTCCGACTGTAAGCTTCCTTCGTGGCCTCCTCAGTGGAGATGACATGGAAGAAAAGGAGCCTCGAGGGGTTTGGTTAACAGTGGCATCTGAAGGAGTTGGAGAGGACGTGCGACTAGATGCATACTCGGGGTAAATGGGAAGAGGGAGAGGAGGAAGGGAAGATCTGGTGTCTTCAGATGGTATTTGCTTGTTTTCATCGCCAAGTGACGTGCCAACAGCTTCTAGTGCAGCTTGGATGGCTTTCATAGTTTCGGCATCAACGATTTCTGATTGACCCTTTTCTCCTGTTTCTGGCTCAGTCAATGCCTCATGACTACCCTCCATCTGAGATCCAAAAGCACGCTTGGCAAGTAAGAGAGCAGCCAGAAGATTATGGTCACCTTCTTCATGAGAATCATCAGTGGCAACATGATTAACCTCAATGGAGGATTCCGAAAGTGCATTGGTAGCAGAGTGTTTTGGAGCATGGGGAGCAAATGACGGCCCAGATTTATCCTGAGAATTTTGACCCGATTTAAAAGAAGAAGATGGTGGAGTGTAGTAATAGAACCTAGCTCTAGCAGGCCGCTTCTTTGCACTTGCAGAAACGTTCTGACTACTCGAATCTTCAGAAGTAGACGAAAGGCGGAACTGACCACGCTGCGATTTGCTTGCATCTGCGGATTTAGATGGAGTAGTAGATGAGGATGGATAAAGACGATAAGATAGATCTTTGTCAGCCGTAGAGGACTGGGAGGGTGAGGAAGGAGGAATATAATATGTGGGGGCAGTCTTTGACGATCCTCTAGCTTGACCAAGTTGACGGGCCTTAAGCAATGCAGCTCGGTTCAGTTCCCGCCGGGTTACCATAGGATCAATCTTTGCCTCTGTAGGACGCTGATTCATATGAGACCGAGTATAAGCCAGAGTTTCGGCTATAGACATAGTGGAATTATATTGCGATGTGGGAGTCTTGGGTTGCCTCAAATTTTTTGCTCTGGCAGCAGCAGAAGGAAGCTGTCGTTGAATGGACTTTGATTTCGCCTTAACCAGAGACCGATCCGTTAGATTTTCGGCGTTCAGAAGTCCTGACTTTAAAAGAACTTCAACAAGATTGGCAGTGGATCTCATAGTTTCCTCATCGTCTTCATCATTTTGCTCCTCAACAGTTTCTGCATCATCTTGGCCTTGCGAAGGTGGATTTATGCGCTGGCCGAGATTCTTGGATGACAGATCTAACAGAATAGAACCGTCCGAATCTGTTAAAGATTTAAGAGCATCCTGAATTTCGGTCTTTGAAAATGCACCACGTTGATCTTCAACAAATTCCTGCGGGTCTACACCCTTATCCAGATCGTCATTTTCCGTAGCAGCCTCTTGAAGCGCTGACTGGATAGCAGATACCACCAAGCTGAAATCAATTGCACTTGGATCCTCATCCTCTTTGTTTTCTTGAGTTTTCTGACTTTGCTCATCCAAAGCCCCGGATAAGGATTCAATAATTTGAGCAGAAGAACCTGTAGATGGTAGAGTCTCTTCCATATCGTCAGGGTGAAGCAGGGAAGACAACTGGGCTAAAATTTCTTGATGGCCATCCTGTCGACTTTCTTGGGGTTCTTCCATTGCAGGATCTTCAGCATCATGAACTTCGGGCACTTCATTCTGATCTTTTTCTAAATCATCCTTACTCTTAACATGATCAGCCGACATCAGAAGCTCCTGTAACATTTCTAAATCGAATCCAGGTTCTTCGCCAGCCTCTTGCGGCCCGGAGTCTGAGGGCTTTTCTGAAGTTCCAGAAAAATTCTGAGTAGAAGCAACTTCTTTAGTACCGGGCTCAGTTTGGTCACCTTCAAGAGCTAGCTCAAGGGCATTAAGTAAAATGTTGCTTAGATCGTCAGGAGTAGCTTCTCTAGAGTGGGTTGAAGCAATACTCTGATCGACATCGTCAGGAGCTAGAGTCACTAAAGACTGAGATTCTTCGTTAGACCCTGAAATTGGATGCTCTGAGGTTGAGTGGTTTTTTTCATAATCAACGTTGGCGTCTAAACCATGGAGACGAACCAGATCGTTTAAGCTGGCCTGGAGATTTTCTAGACTGGGATCGCCATTATCATCCTCTTTCACAGTCTGGCCTTCATCGTAGGAGCTGGAGTCCTTCTTCAAATTGTCGTCACATGCAATTTTAAGTTGATCTGGCTGTTCTTCCTTCTCCTTCTTCTCACCCTCTTCAACTGCAGCAGCCGCAGCCTCCAGCATTTGGGCAATATCAGCATAATGAATTTCTTCTTCGTCATCATTTCCAGAGTGGTGGTGAGTGTCGGATATTGTTGGAGCTTCAGTAGTAGATTCAACCTGTTCTTGACCTTCTAAAGAGGAAAAGTACTGTGCAAGGTTTTGAGCAGCTGCAGTTAGATCAGACTCTTCCAGGCTACCGGAGTTTGTCTGACCGTCCTGGTCTTCCATTAGGTGATCTGATATCTCCTGAATTAGTGAAGGTTCACCTGAATTTGTCGGTGGTGTCCCAAGAACCTTGTCATGTTGCTGAGGGTCTTCCTGAGGACCTGTGGCGTTCTCATGGGAAGGGGAATGACCCGACATGATCTGAAACGAGAGGTCTATATCATGTTAAAAATAATACTAGAAGAGACGTGAAGAAACATACCAGGTTGAAGTCGGCCGCGAAAGCGCGTTTACAAGCTCAGGAATATATGGATCTCTACTCAAGAGGAATGTCAAGTGAGCCAGTGATAAGACGAGATAAAAATCGAAAGGCAGGGGATGACGCGTCCAAATAAAATTAGCAGCAATTATTATTCACTAAAGACCGAGATAGCACGATCTAAATGGTGGCGTCTGGTGAACGTAAGTAGGACAGAGATGATATTGGTGAGGTGGTGAGCTTCGTCCAGTGGAGAGGTGGAAAACCGAAATAAAAAAAAAAAAAAAAAATTGAAAGAGGAAGCTGACTAACATGTTACGTTGCACAGTTTTTGGTGCTCTTGCCGATTTTTCTTGAAACCGAGTGTGCACCTTCCTTCTTCACTAATCAGCTCAACTTATTCCTCTATCGTTCTATATTTCTGTTTATACTCACCTGAAGCCATATTTACTACATCCACCTGTTATTTAAGCAAATCTGAGAGATAGTACTTTAATTTGGTGATTTGGTAAGATTGAGAACGCCTAGGATAATACCTATCAAATATCAAGATGTCAATGAGGCCTGGATACCTGCCGGGTGGCCGTATGGGCGGCAATAACTCTGGAATGATGATGGGCCAAGGAGGACCTATGCCACCTCCTCCTATGCAACAACAGGGAGGAAATCAATTTCCAGGCTATATGAATGTACAGCAACTTGACCAAAATTCACAAGCACAAGCCTCGCAGCAATCAAATGCTCAACAAATGGCGAACTTCTCTCGAATGCAACAAGGAATGATGAACATGGGAAATCCTCAAAATTTTCAAGGCGGTTACAATATGAATCAACAGCAAATGCAAATGGGACCTGGTCTTGGAAACGGACTACAAGGAAATGCAATGAACGTCAGTATTCCAGGATCTAACGGTGGAATGCAAAATGGTATGGGCCATAGCCCGAGCATGGTGAACAATACTGGAGCTAGTGCAAATTCCGCTGCTCATCATAGTATGGCGAGCAATAGTATACAAGACAATGTGCGAAATGTTTGGCGCTGGAACTTAGAAGAACAAATGGCAGTGCTAAGGGATCTAGTCGAACGATACAAATACATTTCGATAGACTGCAAGTTCCCTGGCATTGTTGCACGTCCTATTGGAACATTCAAGACTACTTCAGAATATCATTACCAAACACTTCGATCCAATGTTGATATTCTCCAGGTTGTCCAGATAGGAATGAGTTTTGCAGACGAGTTTGGTAATCGTCCTGTAGGTGTTGGAACCTGGCAATTCAACTTCAAGTTCAATATTCGAGAAGATATGTGCTCCTCGGACGGAATTGATTTGTTACGTCAAGGAGGCGTGGGGTTTGATATGAATGAGGTTGAGGGTATTGACGTGTTTGCGTTTGGAGAATTGCTTATCAGCAGCGGACTGGTTCTTGATGATAGCATTAACTGGATCACATATCACAGTGGTTATGATTTGGGATATCTGCTTTCAGTGATGCTCAATGATAAGCTCCCTGTGGAAGAAGCAGGCTTTCTGAAAACGCTCAGTATCTACTTCCCTACTGTTTGGGATGTTAAGCACATTGTGCGAATGTTCAACACTTCGCCAAAATCAAATCTGGCAGAGATTGCGGAGGAGTTGAATATCAGGGGAGCCATGGTGAATAACAATGGAATGAACTCTTCAGGAAGTGAGGCAATTCTCAACAGCGGTGTATTTTTTGAGCTGCGCCGTGCTATCCCAGAAATTGCAAAAGCAAAAGGAGGGCTTTTTGGACTTGGCGATGGTCTTGATACTCACACTGAGAACAACAGAACTACGAATCAGAACGCTGGTACGGAGAGTGAGAAGAAGGGGGCTACTTCTGCTGCCAATGTTTTTCAATACGGCAAAATGGGTGGTGGCATATAATTGCAAGTGAGAGTATGTAGGATATGTTAAAGAGGAGTAATTTTGGTAGAATCAGTTAAGTGAGTTGATATGAGTAGACATGAGTCAGCAAGCACAAAATATATGCTATTTATTCTCCCATACCATACTCATGATCTTTAGTTTACAACCAACCTACACCCAATTTTCATTTAGACACAATGGTAGTTAATGATCCCCTAAAATCATTTGATGAATTTCTTGACAGTGTGACAAGAATGCATGATGCCATCATCAAGTTTTCTATTGATGTTGAAGGCAAAAACATCCCAGCTGAACCGAAATTTGACACAGATCACGCTTCTCTAAAGGAGTTGGATGAATTTACAATTTCCGAAGATTCTGACGACAATAATGAGCCGGAGTTTGATATAGATGATTCTGGCGGTGATTCAGACGTTGATACTTTTAATGCATCTTCAGAGATTCTCACATGGCTGGAGAACAAGTGTTCCTCTCTCAACAATGGAAGCTTGACTTCGGATGATCTATTTTCGACTGTTCTTGGTATCCTTACATCTGATTCTCAAGACGACGAATTACAGATTTCGTTACCAGAAATTCTAGGGTATGAAAACTTAGACTTTGTTATTGATCTCATTGCAAAACGTTCTGATATCATTGCTGCGCATGTAAGTATTTCGCCAACTTTGTTTGAGGTCCAGATCTGACTATGATATAGAAACAAAAAGAGATATTAGACAATACTCAAAACTCATTTCGATTGATGACAGCTCAAGATCGAGAGCAACAGCTAATTGACAATCAGCGGAAGTTGAGGGAGTACGAAAAGAACTTGAAGTTTGCACCATCACAAATCAAATATCCACATGTCTATCAAAATCCTGAAGCAGGTGGCAGCATTCTTAGTGCCTTTGGCACAAAGTATTCCCTACCTGTTGGTACTGTTCGAAATATGGAACATAATTATGAAGAAGTGATCCTTCCAGCTTCGAAGCGCAAACCTCACAACTTTATCTCTAAACTAGTGCCTATTGCAGATCTTGATGTTTTATGCCAGGAAACTTTCAAGAAATACAAGACGCTAAATACGATGCAGTCTGTGGTGTATCCAGTTGGATATAACACCAATGAAAACATGCTTGTTTGCGCCCCCACTGGTGCAGGTAAGACTGATGTTGCTCTGCTCACCATGCTCAGCACAATTAAGCAATACAGCATTTATATGGAAAGTTCTAAGCGGTATGATGTTGGCTTGTCAGACTTTAAGATTGTTTACATTGCTCCCTTGAAGGCATTAGCAGCAGAAGTTGTTGAAAAGATGGGCAAAAGACTTCAATGGCTCGGAATTTCAGTTCGCGAACTTACAGGTGACATGCAACTTACCAAGGCAGAAATTATGTCAACTCAAGTTATCGTCACCACTCCTGAGAAATGGGATGTCGTCACGCGAAAATCTACTGGTGATAGTGAGCTTGTACAAAAGGTTAAACTGCTTATTATTGATGAAGTTCATCTTTTGCACGAAGATAGAGGTTCAGTAATTGAGTCACTGGTTGCAAGAACCCTCCGTCAAGTGGAAAGCACTCAATCCATGGTTAGAATTGTCGGATTATCTGCTACACTGCCTAATTATCTTGATGTGGCTGAATTTCTACGAGTGAACCCCATGGCTGGTTTATTTTATTTTGACTCTTCATTCCGTCCTGTTCCTCTCGAGCAAAGATTCATTGCTGTCAAAGGAAAGGCTGGAAGCAAGCAAGCAAATGATAATATTGAGCGCATTTCGTACGAAAAGCTTATTGAAATGCTTAATGCTGGCCATCAGGTTATGGTGTTTGTACACTCTAGAAAGGATACCATTCGCACTTCGAGATCATTTATGTCTATGGCTCAGAAAATGGGAGACTCAGATCTCTTCGACTGCAGTATGAGTCCTACGTATCTTCAAGCCGAGAAAGACATGATGAAGTGGAAAAATCGTGATATGAGGGAGTTGTTCAATCATGGATTTGGAGTTCATCATGCAGGCATGTTAAGATCTGAAAGGACTATGACAGAAAAGCTTTTTATGAATGGCAACATCAAAGTTCTTTGTTGTACAGCTACTCTCGCATGGGGTGTCAATCTTCCTGCTGCCGTTGTAATGATTAAGGGAACTCAAGTTTATGATGCAAAACGAGGAGGATTTGTGGATCTTGGAATTACTGATGTCATTCAAATCTTTGGACGTGCCGGTCGTCCTCAATTTGAGCAAGTTGGTACAGGTATTCTTTGCACTTCGTCTGATAGGCTTTCTCATTACTTGGACGCAATTACTCAGCAACATCCTATCGAATCTCGACTTCAATCCAAGCTTGCTGATAACCTCAATGCAGAAATATCTCTGGGTACAGTGACAAGCATTGACGAAGGAGTTCAGTGGCTTGGGTACACATACTTATTTGTTAGAATGAGAAAAAACCCGCTCGCATATGGCTTAGGTTGGAATGATGTCTCTGAGGATCCATTGTTAGGTGCTCGCCGAAGAACACTTATTGGGGATGCTGCAATACGTCTCCATTCACTTCAAATGATTGTGTACGATGACAAGACAGGATCATTCATGTCAAAGGATACTGGTCGCATTGCTTCTGACTTTTATCTTCTCAACAGTAGTGTCGAGATCTTCAATCAAATGATGAAACCTACTGCAACTGAAGCTGATATTTTTTCAATGCTGAGTATGAGTGGCGAGTTTGATGGTATCAAATCCAGAGAAGAGGAAGCTAAAGAACTTGAAAGGTTGCGAGAAGAAGATTCTCCTTGTCAAATTGCTGGAACAACCGACACAACACCTGGCAAAACCAATATTTTACTGCAATCTTTCATATCCAAGGCTTCAATTCAAGATTCTGCTCTGGTTTCTGATGCTGCCTATGTTGCACAAAATGCAACTAGAATTGCACGAGCTCTTTTTTTGATGGCTCTAAATCGTCGATGGGGGAGATTGGCTGGTATGCTCTTGTCCATCTGTAAGTCTATTGAAAGGCGTTTATGGTCATTTGAACACCCTCTTGCACAATTTGATTTACCCACTACTGTGGTGCGCAATTTGGAAAGTGCTGATGCTCAAATTTCTGATCTGCGCGAGATGGAGCTTGGGGAGATAGGGCAACTGGTTCACAACATGAGATTTGCTGGAAACGTTGCTCGCTGCTTGGATAGGTTTCCCACACTTCACATTGAGTCTGAAATTGCTCCTATTACAAAGAACGTTCTCAAGATCAAAGTCACACTTGAGCCCGAATTTATTTGGGACTATAAAATTCATGAAAAGGCTCAGTTCTTCTGGATCTGGGTTGAAGATTCTTCGCATTTTGAAATTTTGCATTTTGAGAAGTTTATTCTTTCGAAGCAAAAGCTTGATAATCCCCATATTCTCACTTTTACTGTACCTCTTGCCGACCCTCTTCCATCACAGATTGTTGTTCGTGCGATATCTGATACTTGGGCTGGCGCTGAAAGTTCCGTGGCAGTATCTTTTCAACACTTGATCCGTCCGGAAAGCGAGACCATTCAAACAAAGTTACTTCCTCTACGGCCTCTTCCCATTTCAGCATTGCACAATAGTGCTATTGAGAGTATTTACATGGAGAAATTCCTTTATTTCAATCCCATGCAAACCATGATTTTCCACACACTCTACAACGATAGCACTAACGTTCTCTTGGGTTCTCCTACCGGATCTGGTAAAACTGTAGCCGCTGAGCTTGCTATTTGGTGGGCATTCAAGAATTTCCCCAAGTCCAAAGTCGTCTACATTGCTCCTATGAAGGCACTGGTTCGTGAGCGAGTCGACGATTGGAATGCTCGTATAACAAAGCCTTTGAATCGAAAGCTGGTTGAACTCACTGGAGATAATACCCCTGATGCTTCAAGTATTCGCAATGCAGATATCATCATCACTACTCCCGAGAAATTTGATGGTATCAGTAGAAATTGGCAGAGCAGAAAGTTTGTTCAAGAAGTCTCTCTTATTATCATGGATGAGGTTAGTGCTTTATCAACATTTTATTTTCACAACTAACATTTTTAGATTCATTTGCTTGCAAGCGACCGTGGTCCTATTTTAGAAATGATTGTTAGTCGTATGAATTTTGTCGCGGCTAAGACTCAACGACCAGTTCGGTTGCTTGGTTTGTCGACTGCAGTTGCAAATGCCAACGATATGGCTAGTTGGCTTAAGGTTGGTAACCAGGGTCTTTTCAACTTTCCCTCTTCTGTCCGCCCTGTGCCACTGGAAATGTATATCGATGGATTTCCTGACAATATGGGATTCTGTCCACTCATGAAATCCATGAATAAGCCTGCTTACTTAGCAATCAAGAGTCATTCACCAACTAAACCTGTGCTTATTTTTGTTGCGTCAAGACGCCAAACCCGTCTTACAGCACTAGATCTGATTCACTTGTGTGGAATGGAAGATGATCCTCGAAGATTTTTGAGAATGGACGAAGACGAACTTCAGCAGGTTATCTCTTTGGTGAAAGATGACACTTTGAAGCTGTCACTTCAGTTTGGTATTGGACTTCATCATGCAGGCTTAGTCGATTCCGATAGAAGAATCAGTCATGAGCTTTTTGCCAGCAACAAAATACAGATTCTGATTGCTACAAGTACTCTGGCTTGGGGTGTAAATTTGCCTGCACATTTGGTTATTGTCAAGGGAACTCAATTCTTTGACGCAAAAATTGAAGGCTATAAGGATATGGATCTTACTGATGTGCTACAGATGATGGGGAGAGCTGGACGTCCTGCATTCGATACTAGTGGAATTGCAATGGTTTTTACAAAAGAATCAACGAAGGCATTCTACAAGTATTTCTTGAACTCTGGATTTCCGGTTGAATCACATCTTCACAAAGTCTTGGATGATCATTTAGGCGCTGAGATTACGGCAAGAACGATCAAGAGCCGACAAGAAGCATTGGACTTTTTGACGTGGACATTTTTATTCCGGAGAATCCATTTCAATCCTACTTATTACGGTATTGAAGATTCAACTGAAGAGGGTATCAATTCATGGTTGGTTAACTTGGTGGATACTGCAATTGAAAATTTGGATTCTTCGGGATGCCTGAACCTTTACCAAGATGGCCGTATGATGCCTACGGAATTCCTCAAGATTTCAAGTTATTACTACATGTCTCACAAGACGATGCGACATTTTTTGAAAAATATGAAGCCTAATGCTTTATTCAAGGAGTGTTTGATGTGGTTATGCTCTGCCATTGAGTATGATGAATTGCCTGTGCGTCACAATGAAGACTTGGTGAATATTGAAATGTCCAAGGAAATGAGATATGCTGGTGAAGAGATGAACTTGGTTATGTGGGATCCACATGTCAAGGCCTTTTTATTAATCCAAGCTTTCATGAGCCGCGTTGAACTACCAATTGCCGACTATATTCAGGATACTTGGACTGTTTTGGACCAGAGTTTACGTATCCTTCAGGCTGCAATCGACACCATTACAGTGCTTGGCCATCTTTCAACCGTTCTTACGTTAATTAAGTTGATGCAATGTATCAAACAAGCATGCTGGTTTGATGATGATCCTCTCTCTACTTTGCCTGGTATGAAGTTGAAGAAGCTTCCTGAAACCCATCCATCTAGGGCGAACGACAATGGTATGGCGCCTCTTCGCCTGGAATATTTTGAAGGCGAAGATCGTCTTACTACTCTTGAGAAACTTGGATATATGAAAGGTGATAAGTTGGACGGGTTCATGAAAAGAGTGAACGTTCCTGCAGCTTCTCAAAAAGAGTTTTTCAAAGTTGCCAATGCCTTGCCAGTCTTAGATCTTGATGTTGCTCACATGAAAGGCTCACAGGAGTTTACTGTGACATTGACCCATAAGAATCCTGGGCTCTCAAGCGACTTCAAGATGTACACACCGAAGTTTCACAAGGTTCAGAAAGAGAGCTGGTTTGTTATACTTGGTGACGTTGAAGCCGATGAAATTATTGCTCTATCACGAAGCTCACCGCCAGTGAATGCAAAAGGCAAGAGAAACAATTCAGATCTGTCTTTCAGAGCAACTCTCACTATTGACCCTTCATATGTGGGGCGCAGAGCGGTATTGTACTGCATTAATGATGCTGTAGATTTGCGATACCAGGTTGAAGTTGATCTTTAGATTCATAATTAATATAGATTTAATTCATGTTCATCTATTATCTAATATCTGATAACTCGTAGAATAGGACCTATGTTTGTGAGACCAATTTGAAGTCAACGCGTTGGAAAGCTGAGCAGGGTAAATTGCTTAAAGTTTCACTTCTTCCACACAACACCAAAGTCACAATTTCACTCCAGGTTTCGCGTCTGGTATTTTCAAGCAATTAGTGAACGGAACGATGGATAACGACAGTCATAGAACTTCAAAAAGAATTGTTCTTGACTCTGATGAGGAGGAAGAGCAAGTCAATTCTCAACAGGAAGCTGAAATTGTTGAGAAGCCAAAACCCAACGGGCTGGGTGAGCTTTTTGATGCTGATGACTATGAAGAACTAGATGAGAAGGAAGAAGCTCCAAGAGAATATTCAGATAATGAAGAAAACGCAGGATTATTTGGCGATGATGATGGTGAAGAAAACGAAGGCGAGAATGAGGATGGGTACGACTTTTATGATCAAGATCAAGGACAAGAGCAAGAGATGGAAATTGAACAGAGAGAAATGGATCTTGTTATCCCACGCTACCCGCCATCACACAAACCCAGTGAAGATGTAAGTGACTGTCTAGACGAGCTAAGATCGTGCTAACATCTGCAGACATATTTTGTTCAAGTCCCAACGTTCTTGACTATTGATGCTCATGCATTTGATCCTACCGATTTCCTGCGAAATGCAGAGGAGAAGCATTTAAAAGATGGAAACAATGTCGAAAAGTCACAATCACAGCGCCTTCATAATGTGAATACTATTAGGTGGAAATTCAGTAGAGATGCTGATGGAAATATGGTAAGTGTGACTAGCCATGAGCCAGGTCTAGAACATTGCTAACCTTTTGATAGACCAAAGAGTCCAATGCTCGATATATCAAGTGGTCAGACGGCTCGCTTTCTTTGCAGTTAGGAAGTGAGATTTTTGATGTTATTGAAAAGCCGAATCCAGATGTTTTCTTGACAATGTCTCATCCTGCTCAGGAAGTTTTACAAACAACAGCTCTACTGAAAAAGTCAATGACTTTCGTTCCTACCTCTACATCCTCTGAGACTCATAAGCGGCTTAAAGAGGAACTGCACAAGCAGCAACAGAGTAGTAATATCATTGTTGGCAGTTGGGCAACCACAGATGATCCCGAAAAGATCAAGAGAGAAGCGGAGAAAGCTGAAGAGATTAATCTCAAGGCACGCCGAAAACTTGAGCAAAAGCGAAGGCAATTGGAGGGTATGGATGGTTATGATTTAGGAGGAAGCTCTAGAGGAGATCGGGGTGCTGCTTCCTCGTCACGATATGATTCACAAGATGGATACAACGAAGTTGGCCGAGGAGGAGATCAGTATGAAGAGGATGATTTTGTTGTCCATGATGAGGAAGATGACGATGAAGATGATGCTAGAGGACGACGATTAAAAGATTTGAAGCGAAAGGGTGCTGAATCTTACAAGAAGAATCGGAAACATTCTTCCGAGGAAGAGGATGAAGAACTTGAGGAGTTGGACGAAGAGGAGGAGGAAGAAGAGGCAGAAGCTGCATTTACAGATGAAGAATCAGATGGCAGGTCCAACCGCCGGTCATCGGCTAAGAAGCGACGCATTATTGGCGACGATGATGAGGATGAAGATTAGTTACATATGTCAAGTGTGTGCTATTATACAGGAATGTTTTAAGTTATACTTGTGAATAGAAATCTAAGGACTCAAAGAGTTACTAGTCAACAATTTACTATATTAAGCAAAGAATTCATCTTCTTGATCAACTTTCTCGGGAGGCTCCTCAGTATTATCTGCGTTCAGGCCAGTGTTTTGTTGGTTTCCTTGATTCGATTCGTCTCTATATGTCGGTCCCTGCTTTCGAATTCGTTCAACCTCGAAATAAGCCTTGGACTCCTTTTTCTTTGGGTGAAGTCCGCTGGGTAGCTCTTTGGACTTAACTTGAGCTTTAATATCATTCAAGAAGTCTTCTCGTGCCTTTTTCGTTTCAGAGTCATTGGCATCGCTAGTCGGGTATAGAGAAATGTACTTCTTGTCGAGTGGAAATAGAACAGTGTAATAAAGGTCAACTTCAGCCCTTTGTAAATTTTCCAACAGCTCGGATTTAATTGTACCCTCATTTTCTTCTTGATCCTTGAGTGCAGCTTTAACTGCCTGTTTTAACTTCCGGACAGCCTTCTTACGCTCTACACAAGAAGCATGTTAGTTGGCGCCAACTGCGTAAAAACACCGTCTAAAACTTACCAAAGAAGCGGACCATATGATATTTTTGTGCATTTTCCTTGGCAGCTTGTCCTTTCCTCACTTCCTCCAACTCTTCTTTTAATGCAGCCAAAGCTCGTTCTGCTTCAATCTTCTTTGTTGCTGCTAGACCAGGCTTGCGAAGTGTGCGCTCAACATCTCGAATTTTCTTGGTTAACTTGCTACTACCAGTTCCCTGCTTCAGAGCTTGAACTTCTCTAATGCGGTTTTTCCGATTTCGGTTGCCCTTTGGTCTATGTGTATTGGTTTGATCCATTGTATACTTGTGTTCTTGTGAAAAGTTTGG
The DNA here is from genome assembly GCA_030566085.1 of Geotrichum histeridarum. Lineage (NCBI taxonomy): Eukaryota > Fungi > Ascomycota > Dipodascomycetes > Dipodascales > Dipodascaceae > Geotrichum > Geotrichum histeridarum. Next base: position 117,273 of record JAJMHO010000048.1, read on the forward strand.
ATTCTATGAAGTGGAATCGGAGATCAGCTCGAATAGAAAAAAAATGTGTGTGAAATTTTTTCCTCCCAACCATCAAGCACGTGATTTCTAAATTCTATCAGCTCAGCGTGAATGGGTATTTGCATCTCATCAGAGGATGAGAGGCATCTCTTAGTAGGCGTAGAACATGTTTTATGTAAATGAGTTAACTCATATCTACTGGAGGTCTGTAAAGGATAGACTGAAGCCTGAATATTGTTTTTGGTTCAGATATGTGTCTCTGCCTGTGCACAATGATACAATGATCTTAAGCTACCCAGCTCGCCCAGGAAACAAGAAGCAGGGCGAACTTTTTCAAACAAAGGCCTGCAAGCAGTATGAAGGACAAAGTTTGTTCATCTAGGATTGACTGATATGTTCTTCATAATTAGTGTAAATAGTATAAATATCTACGCGATGCGAAAAGAACAATTATGGTGAGCTTTCTCCTACTTAAAGGACCCTGGAGAAGTAAGTAATGAATAGACAAATGTATAGACATTAATGCCATCAATATAGATTTGTACTTTCATAAATATTACAGGTCTCTGAAGTTGAGTTTGTTTAAGATGGTAGAGACATAGAGACATAGAGACTTGAAGATGGTGGAGATTTGGAGTGGAAGCTTTTCTGGGGTCGAAAATGTCAATTTTCTCTGTAAAGCCGTATCGGGGTAGGTGACTTGCCTTACTGAACAAAGCTGCGTCGTCTCGCGGCATTTTCCCTTCAAATTTCAAACCTCTTCTGCTTCATTCCCTCTGTTTTCAAACAAACATTACACTCGTATCATTCAGCTAGTTTCATTTGAGCTGTCTACAGAGATTGGTACTGATTCTCACTTAAACTCTGAATTAGAGCAATTCCTCTGCTTTTCATTGAGTAAGTCAGTGTTTCTTGCCCTATCTATAGCATGTAAAGGCTTCATGGCAAAGCAGCGAAGTCTCATTCGCCAGTCATTTAGGAATTACGTGCTTTGCAATAGATGCAATATCTTTTCATTTGTTTTGCCCTTTCTTTCAAAACTAACTGTCTTCTAGTATAAGTTATCCCGAGAGGGAGTTTCAAGTTTAACTGAATAGAGTGAGACAACAAAATACTCTATCAATAGTGCTTTAACCCACTAAGAAAGAATGTCTGACCCGAAGAAGCCCTCCGACCTGGGTGATAACAGCCCTGAAGATGTTTGCCCGCTTCAAACTCAAGGATCCAGTTCGGCCAAGCCCTCCAGCCCTACCCAGTCTCAATCTCCCCATCGCCCTTCTATTAGATCTCTGAACTCACATCCGGTGCCTTCGCAAGGCTCTCCCAGTGTCGTGAAACGCTTGTCTTCTTATCATGGTGAAGCTGAGGTTGGTGCTCCTACCGGATCCTCTCAGCCGAACACACTAAGGGCTAGAAAGCAGTCAATAAAGTCTTCCCGCGTTTTGCTGTATAGCACAGATGATGACCGGGATGAACTTGAAGCTGACTATGGTCGTGATTACATGGAGGGATATTCACTTGGACTTAAAGAAGGTCGTCGGAAAGCTCTAGAAACTACTACTAGGAGGTCTCCCTCAATAAAACCTACGCTTTCGGCAGATCTACCTTCGATGCGATTCAAGGGTGATGGATCTGGAGTTTCACCTGAGTATCCTGCCGTTAATCTCAACAAGGACAAGCGAGTTGCAATGGCTAGTCCTCGGCTCCGCCCACGACCATCTGTTGTTAGTATCATGCATAATATTGTTGAACGCGAAGATCACCATGATACACGAGGAGTCAAAGATCTTCAAACTAAATTACGCGAAGAACTAGAATTAGAAGACGAATTAGAAGGTGAAGAAGAAGAGGAAGACGCGGACGACCAAGCAAGCATAGCAAGTAATGAAACATTCACTTTGCGTGAGCGACAAGATGCTATCAACATCACACATCCTTTCGGTATCAGAATTTGGAAACCTGCTCTCTATAAAAAGAATCGATCTGTTCAAAAGATTGCAGAAGGTGATATCCACTCACGCCCTGGAAAAGATATGAGTTGGGGGATCTGGGCAGGAAACGTCTTTTGGACTGTTACATTTGGAGCTCTGCTATGCTTGGTGTGCATTTTCTGTTCTTTCTTTTGCTTTGCCTTGATCTGGAGTACAAGTGCGCGTCAATATGGAAGAGCTTTCCTTTCATTGGGTCGGTACTTACTCTTCCCATTTGGAAAGTGTGTACAGCTTTGGCAGGATGAGAGATATTTTGGAGAGGACGGCGGAGAAGGTACCACTGTTGCTGAGTATGAGAACTGGCAAAATACTGAACTTGCTCGACGGAAGCTGTTTTTTGGTCCTAGTTTACCGTCATATATACATGGCCCAGACGCAGAGACAACACAACCAGAACCTTCTGCTCCTGCCCCAGCGGTTGGCCCTGGGGGAGCTGAGGGCCACTCTCCAAGTTCTTCTGTGACTGAAGGCCCTGGAGCTGAAGTCCGTCGCAAAAAGCGTTATTTTGGTAGAGGAGAGTGGACTATTGGACGCATCATGTTTTACGTGTTATACTATGCCATTCTGTTGCCAATGCTTACCTTGACTTCCTTCATCTGCTGGCTTGGTGTTTTCTCTTTACCTATGGCAAAGGTGACGACAACGTTAGCTAGTCACCTGCGGAGACACCCTCTGGCTTTGTCTTATGTTCCAGCCAGCAGACTCAAGAATCTTTCATCTACGGAATACTCATCGTCTATACTGCTCTGCACTTATCGAGCTTTTGGATTGCGATACTACAAGTATACCATTGATGGTACCAATATTTTCTTCATCAACTTAATGTTTCCAGTTTTATTTGTGATCTTTGACTACTACGTTTTGGCACAAACTCTGAGGTGGAATTACTTTATTACAAGTAACTATTGCATCTTCTTCCTCTCGCTTGCTGCAGTTATTCCATTGGCCTACTTTATTGGTCAAGCAGTTGCGTCTATTTCGGCCCAGACTTCCATGGGAATGGGTGCCACTATCAATGCGTTCTTTTCGACCATTGTGGAGGTGTTCCTTTATACCGTGGCATTGAACCAAGGAAAAGGCGATTTAGTGGAAGGAAGTATTGTTGGAAGTATCTTTGCTGGTGTTTTGCTTCTTCCAGGTTTGTCGATGTGTGCTGGCGCTATCAAGAGAAAGACTCAGCGGTACAATCCTAACTCTGCTGGTGTCAGCTCAACCATGTTGCTTTTTGCAGTTATTGGAGCTTTTGCACCTACCATTTTCTACCAGATCTACGGACCTGTATGTATTTTATCTGTTTGATTGTTCTTGCCCTTCACTAACTTCATTTTAGTATCAACTCCGATGCACTCCTTGTGATGGATCTGTCGATGAAGCCAACAGGAGTAGTTGCAATAGATGCCACTTCTACCAGGCACCCTTGGAGCCTGGCCCATTTTATTCTGACATTGTTCAGCCGTTCAGCTACATGTGTGCCACTCTGCTTTTCATTTCATATGTGATTGGATTGTGGTTTACTCTACGCACCCATGCTGCTCTTATTTGGGCAACACCAACAACATCTCAAACTGGCCAAATCATTATCACGCCTGCTCCTCCTATCTCTACTCCATTACCTCTTCATAACCCACAGGTGTCTGACGCTCCTGCTCCCACTTCAGGCAGTTCAGCTCAGGAGCCACCTAAATCTGGGGCAAAGCGCAATAAGAAATACGTCACACTTAAGAATGTTGAGCCTGTGCCTCTTGCGCTTCCTCCAGCTGCGATTCCAGATGCTCCAACAGGAGATGACCAAGCTGGTGGTGGCCACGATGCACCTAACTGGAGCCGAACTAAGAGTACTGTGATTCTTTTGGGAGCGACTATCTTGTACGCTATCATTGCAGAAGTGCTTGTTGATACAGTGGATGTGGTCTTGGAGGGTACTAATATCAGCCCCAAGTTCCTCGGCATTACTATCTTTGCCTTGGTCCCTAACACGACTGAATTCTTGAACGCTATTTCATTTGCTATGAATGGAAACGTTTCCTTATCCATGGAAATTGGATCTGCCTATGCGTTGCAAGTCTGTCTCTTGCAGATTCCAGCACTTGTACTCTATTCAATCTGGATTGGACCACTTGGCACAGATATTGAGGACTACATGTTCACACTCATTTTCCCTAGGTGGGATCTATTCATGGTCATTTTCTGTGTGTTTGTGTTTTCTTACATTTATGCAGAAGGCAAGAGTAATTATTTCAAGGGCTCTATTCTTGTCCTGAGTTACCTTGTTGTTATGCTTGGCTTCTTCTTTTCAGGTAATAAGAACGACGAGATCATCATCGATCAATCTGTCTCAGGCAGTTCATTTCTAAGCGGCACCCCTGGAGGGTCCAGCAGCCTACAGTTTACCCAGCAATTTCCATTCTAATATATTCTTACAGAGATTTTTGTTGTTTTTTGTACACTTACTACGAAAGCCACTGGCGTGAAAACGAAAACAAGGAAAATATAATATGATACAATATGTACAAACAAGTAAGATTTTTTTTAGAACCAAGGCAGACCCTTCTTCTCCTTGGCCTCGAGTCTTCGTCGGTACTTAGCACCTCTGGCCTTCAAGATAGTCTCATCAGCCTTGGCCAAAGCATCAGCCATCTCCTTCTGGCGCTCAGGAGCCTTACGCTCAGCCTTGCTCAACTTGAATCTGTGAGAACCTCTAACTGGAGTCTTGTTCTCATACTTGTCCTCGTAGAACTTCTTGCCGTTGGCGAGCTGTGGCAGTAGATGGGTAATACCATATCTGTAGGCAGCCTTGTACAGATCACTTTGACGGCGGTGAGAGTATATAGGGTCATGCAGACGCTTGGTTACAGGGTGTCTGTTTGCAATGAAAGGGTTGGCATCAGCTGCGTCGGTGGAGGTAGACTTGTCGGAGTATTGTCTAAAGGGAGCAGGTGGGTATTTAGAGAAGAAGTCGGCAAGGGGCTTTGGAAGTTGCAGGAAAAAGGCATTTCCTTGAGGAACTGCAGCCAGGCTATCAGCGACCGGTCCAGCAGCAGCAGCATTGGTTTGCTCAACCTGGAGGTGCTTCAGCGTGCTAACATTTTCCAGGATCTGAGAAGCTTGCAGACGTTCTCTCAGACGAGGAGCCTGTCGAGCAGCCATATGCTCAATGTTGTGTAATGTGGTAAGAGAGAACTTCATTGTGCCAAACTCTTAGAAACAATAGGAGAGCGTGCGGAGCGTCCTAGTCCAAACCTGTTTGTCTATGGCCTGAAAACTTGATGATCCAATAGTTGAGTGTAGGAAAAGCGTGAGTGGTGAAAAAATGCATATGTGCTGTGTCAGATATTACATAAGGGGATTGGCCAATGAATTTTACCTCAAGATCTAGCTGGTCAAAGCCCATACACATACATTGGGGAAACTATGGTGAAAAATTCCCAAGCAAAATTAAGCAGGTTGAGACGAAACACTCAGTCATAGAAAAATTCAGTCACTCCAACTCCGAAACCCATATATATATTAACGTTAGACATTCCTCTCTCGTTTGCTTTCTTTCTATAACGGATTCAAGTCAATTGAAAGAGAGCAGATTCAAGAACATATATCAATGTTGTCTTCTATTCGCACACAAACCGCTCGCTCCGCTAGGACGTTGAGTGTTGCAAACTCAATTGCACTTCGTGTAAGTGCCTGATGCTAGGGATACCTACCTGTAGATTTTACATATCTAACTCTGAACCTAGCGTTTCACAACGACCAAGACTGTTGAAGCTACTGAAAGAAAGCCAACTAGGACGATTGAGGAGAAGTTCGTGGACAAATATGCTGAATACCAGGTAGCCACCTATTCTCGACCTACGACTGTCATGAAGAGTGGTCTGGGCTCTTACATGTGGGATATTCGTGGTAACCAGTACATTGATTTCATGGCTGGAATTGCAGTCACTGGTTTGGGTCACTCACATCCCTCTATTTCTCGCATCTTGCACGACCAAGCCTCGACTTTGATGCACTCCAGTAATCTGTACTACAATGAGTGGACCCCCCAACTTAGCAAAGCTCTAGTTGAGGTTACCAAAAGCGCAGGTGGAATGCCCGACGCTCATTCGTCTTTTATCGCGAATAGTGGTACCGAAGCTAATGAGGCTGCTCTCAAGTTTGCCCGCAAATGGGGAAAGATTCAAGGTGGAGGCAATGACAGCAGTAAAGTCGGCCTTGTGAGCTTTACCGGTGCCTTCCATGGCCGCTCTTTTGGTGCCTTGTCAGTTACGCCAAATCCCAAGTATCAGGCTCCCTTTGGTCCCATGGTTCCCGAGGTCAAGACCGGTACTTTCAATGACGTTGATGGCTTGGAAGCACTTATTGACGAAAATACCGCAGGTGTGATCGTAGAACCCATTCAGGGAGAGGGTGGTGTGAACCCTGCTACTCCTGAATTTCTGGTAGCTCTCCGCAAACGCTGCACTGAGGTTGGTGCTGCTCTTATTTTTGATGAGATTCAGTGTGGTCTCTCTCGTACTGGTTCTCTCTGGGCTCACCAGAACTTCCCTGCTGAGGTCCAGCCTGATATCCTCACTGTTGCCAAGGCTCTTGGTAATGGATTTCCCATTGGAGCTGTCATTGTCAACGAGACTATCAGCAACGCCATCCAGGTTGGTGATCATGGAACTACTTATGGTGGTAACCCTCTTGGTGCCCGTGTTGCCCTTGAAGTCTTGAACGAGCTGTCATCCAAGCACTTGTTGCAGGGTGTTGAGAAGCGTGGCAAGATTTTGGAGCAGAAGCTCAATCAATTCAAGGAGCAATATCCTGATTTGGTTGTCGAGCGTCGCGGTATGGGTCTCATTCAGGGTCTTGAACTTAGCATCCCTGCTCACCATGTCACTAGCCGCGCCCACCAGGACGGTCTTTTGCTGATTAATGCAGGCACCAACGTTCTTCGATTTATTCCTGCTCTTAACATTCCTATCCCTCTTTTGAAAGAAGGTCTCCAAATCATTAACAACATCCTCAAGTCTATCAACAATGATCTGAAGGCTGGTAAGATGTAAGGTAGCTTTGGGAGTTAAGGCTTGGCGTTCATCAAGTATTTGAGTACACGCATATCAAATTTATATTAGATATTATTTGCTAGGTTCTAGATTGAAAATTACAGAAATAAAATGTCATGAAAGTAAGCTGTGTTTCACTAAGTTTTCGAAGTAAGGCTGGTTGGGAGAAAAATGATTGAAATCTGGGGTTACCAAGTTGCCTTGCTTTTCCAGCCACTTCTTGCAGGTGAGTACAAGCCTGGTCTTGGCTTTGATTCAGGCTCATCCAGTTTCATATTATTGATGCCTTCTGTCATAGGTTCGACTTGGCCAACTCTCTGGACGGGGTGTGATATGCTTCTGCTCCATTGATGTTTGGAATAAGATGCGGGAGGAGTAGGCGCAGAAGGATTGTTTTGCCAGTTTCCAGAAAGCGAATTTGGATCCATGGACTTGTGTCGGGTCTCTGAAACACTAACACGCTTGTAAATGTCTTGTAAATATCCTCCTGTACTCTCAGTTCTGGTACGCGGAGCAGGCTGACTCTGACGTCGATAATTTTGTGCCACTTTGGTCGATGCGAGCCATGGAGGGAATTCGCCATCCTTTTCGGCATAGAACTTGGCAAGAGCTCCTGCAACAACAGTTTCATCCTCAGTATCACCGTCTTGTTCGGTACTAGAGATGGAAAAGTTGAACGACTTGAACTTTGACCATATTTTTTGACTTTGAGAAACCGAACCTTGTGCAGAAGCAGGACTGGGAGATATCCTTCCTACATCTTCAGGAGGAGGAATATTATAGGATACTGATGAACGGGGAGTGTAGCGATCTGTGGTATGATATCTTTGCTGAGAAAGAGATTGTCGCTGGGGATATTGTGAGTATGCTTCCCTCGTAGTGCTCGAAGATATGTGAGGAGATGAATGACGACCAAACCGTTCCTCATACTGGGGTCGAAATTGAACGTTTGACTTGGGGGGATGCTGATCTTGAGAAGTTTGATTTGAACCCTTATACCAGGAAGACATTATAGATGCGATGAAGTACTTTGTTCACAAAAAGCTATGACCATGAACGTCGAAAAAAAAGCTTGGAATCGAAAGAAAGACGACTCCAGCCTTTTATGGGATTTTCAGAAGTAACAAAGCTTGGCTCATTCACAAGCTCATCGCATCACATGGTTGACAGTTTTCGTGTAATCTTTGTTCTTTGTAGTGTATGGTTGGACATAATAAAGAATTGAATCTTATGCTGGTTTAAAGTTTAAGCTGCGAGTAGAAACATCCGCATGAAGAACCAAACACAGTTCTGCTTTTATCCCGCTAGCCTTGTGTCACAAAAGAAACCCAGGCAAAAAGAAAGAGAAATGAAACAAGATCTAGACTTACATTCACTATCTAAATGTCTATGATTGTTCATCTTGGGTCTGAAATCGGGCATATGGAGTGGTTCCTGGATTTAGCAGATCAGATCTAGATCTCGGATGTCGCTGTGAAGGTATTTTGACTAAACTGCGTCACAGAACTACTCTTCCAGCCGCCACCAATGATTTTGTATTCACTTTCCAGATTATCCATTCTTGGAGTCTATTCCAAAATGTTCTGTGGTGCATACCCTTGTTCCAATATTTCTTTCAGATGGTTATAAAATATGAGGAAGTCAAGATACAACAGCGATTGCAATTGACATAACTATGAGATGTATGATGACGACTACTTTAGTTAGAGGTTAGAAGAGCAATGCCTACTCATACGAACTATCCCCTAGATTTCAAGTCGGCCAAGTGTGCATATAGTGTGGCAACGTTTTCAAATGATCAATGAGTGATAATAAAATATGGTAAATCCAAAGTCATGACAATGATAATAGATATTATTAAATAACAATTCAAAGCTCCAGAGCATCCCCGTATGCATCCAGACCTTAGAATCCTCTTCCCCCTCGTCCACGGCCTCTACCGCCTCTGCCACCACGGGCTCCTCCTCTTCCTCCTCCTCGCGTCGAGCTACCTCTAGGTGCGCTGGGCTTGGTTCCTCTTGGCTTTGGCGTGTCATCAATTAGCAGCGTATCTAACGGAAGTGATTCTGGCAGGATGTAGTATCTGATATTGTTTCCACGAATGTTGATGTATTCTAATGATATCGGCTCGCGGTTCTTTATTGTCATTTTCACACCGCGCAGAGTTGTGTTCATGTTTGGCGAAACAGACAGGATAGTTCCGGAAACGATTGTGCCTGTGGAATTGAAGGTTAGAATAGGTTTAAATCATGGATCAGTGAGGATTTCATACCATTTTTCAGTTCAATTTGAACCGACTCAGAAGTGAGTTTCATTAAAAATCTATTAACATATGTTAGAAAGCAGTCAAACCCGCAGACAAGCAGACTCAAACATACCTAACCAATTTCATCTTGAGTTCTATCAGTCCCTTGTATGATCAGAGGAAAATAAATATGCCAAACAGAGCTTCTTCGCGTGCAATTCGTTCTGTTTGAGTGTGTTCTGGTGTTCGCGTGGGTGGTATTTTTCAAATTTTCCAACCCCAGTCTCAAAGTTGTTAGGACCTGGAATTACGCGACTGGAAAATCACTTAAAGCCAGGGAAGTCCAAAACGAATCTCAACCTTGACCCATCATCCAACCCCCTTCACTTATTCTTGAGATTGATTTTTTAAGAGTAGTACACACAATGGTTTCTATTGAACTCAAGACTAAAGGCAAAGCTAAGATCAGAAAGCTCCCTGAGGTGGTTGAGCTTTCCCCCAGCGACAAGGTTGAAGATCTCGCCAACAAAATCTCATCAACTGTTGGCCTTTCTGTTCACCGTCTTCGCTTGACTATCCCCAATCCTGAGGCCGACACTGCTACCGACAAGAAAAAGAAGAAGAGAGACATTGTCCTTTCCAATGACTCTCCTATCAGCACATACTCTGGCACTTCAAAGTCTTTGACTGTTACAGTCAAGGACCTTGGACCCCAGGTTGGATGGAGAACTGTCTACCTTATTGAGTACGTTGGTCCTATTCTCATCCATCCCTTTTTCTACTTTTGCCAATCATTTGTTTATGGCGAGAAGTTTGAGCATTCTCGGGTCCAGCAATTGGCCTTCGTTCTTGCTATGATTCACTTTATTAAGCGTGATCTTGAGACTGCTTTCGTCCACAAGTTCTCTCTGGCAACTATGCCTCTCTTCAACTTGTTCAAGAACTCCGCTTACTACTGGGGAATTTCCGGTTTCAATCTCGCTTACTTCACTTACGCTCCTCCTTCATATGTGTCTGCCGATAAGTCCATTTTTAGCCGATTCCTCTTTGGCCGCAATGTTGTGCCCTTGAACGAACAGCAGCTCCACATGCTCACAGCTTTCTGGATGTTTGCCCAATTGTCGAACTTTTGGACCCATCTTAAGCTGGCTTCACTTCGATCTGGCGATTCCAAGGAGCGTGTTATTCCTACTGGCTACGGATTCGACCTGGTGTCATTCCCTAACTACTTCTTTGAGGCTCTGGGCTGGTTTGTTTACATTCTGATCACTCAGAACTGGTCTGCTGTGTTGTTCTTTATTATTGGAACTGGCCAGATGATGATTTGGGCTGATCAGAAGCATAGAAGATACAGACGGGAGTTCGGTGACAGATATCCCCGTAGCAGAAAGGCCATGATCCCTTTCTTGTTCTAAGCAATATGGCAACTAACTATGTAAATGACGAAATGGAAGGCTCTACAAAATATTTTCATAATTGTTGGTTGGACTAGCGCCAAGTCAACTTTGTCCACGGCGTAGAGGCATGATGGGGTAGTATTTTGTGATATTGTTATCTTCAGTTCCTGGATCATGAGCATTTGAAAGTCCTCGGGAATATGTAAAATGGGTAAGGTTTTCTCAATATATTAGTTGGGAGATAATTTTCAACGGCCTTGGGGTTGATATTGGGACTGAAGAAAAAAAATCTGTTGAAAGTCAACAAATAATGAGCACTATGGACAAGATTACTGATGGGGTTTACATCGGCCCGCTCCAAGCGCTAAACGATGTTGAAGAACTTAAATCACATGGAATTACCGGAATCATCAGTCTGGTAAAAGAGGACGTGCCTGACATGGCAACCAATGGAGGGTTCCAGCAGCTCCAGGTCCAGATCGATGATGATGAAGATCAAGATATAATGCAATATTTTGGGCAAACCAACAAGTTTATTGAGGGTATTTTAGCATCAGGAAATAGTGTATTGGTTCACTGTGTGGCTGGCGTGTCGAGATCAGTCACAATTGTCTGTGCCTACCTCTTACATCGGGCATATACTAGTTCCTCATCAGATCGATCTGAGAAGCTCTCAGTGGACGACGCCATTTCAACAATTACAAAAATTCGACCATCTGCAGGACCGAATGATGGATTCCTAGAGCAACTTGAAATCTACCTGGCAAGTGGGTGCGAGATCTCGAACGAAAAGCCGTTGTATCGACAATGGCTGTTGAAGAAACAGGCTGAGGGGACCACATACACAGGCATGGCGCCAGTGGTGTCTCAGTACGTTTCTTCATCAGCATCTGGACCCGCGAAACAAGTTATTGGAGGTAATAGCGCTGCAGTTCAGGTACCCACGAGCCAGCTTCGTTGCAAAAAGTGCAGGTAAGTCTGCCTCTCTACTTCATGTGTATTCTTAGTCCTAACACACCATTTTTATTTAGAACTCCATTAGCAGCTTCACCAGGTTTCATTTTACATATTCCATCATCAGGGGCATCACAGAATGGCGCTCCCCGAAATGGCATGTCGTTCAACTCGTCTCTCGCTCCCAGCTGTATGCAATATTTCATGGAACCAGTGTTATGGATGAAGCCTGAGCTCGAGAAAGGTCTCCTAGAGGGCAAATTTCAGTGCCCTCGATGCAACGCAAAAATTGGTAGTTATAGTTGGAAAGGTGGAAAATGCAGTTGCAGTAAGTGGGTTACGCCTGCTATAGAACTACAAAGGGCTAGAGTGGATGAAGTCAGGTTATGATCAACTTTAGCCCACATGGTTTTTATTTAGCATTACCAATATTTATCGTGCTTGGAATATGAAGAAAAGCCTCAATGATTTGACTTGTTTCTAACATAATAATAAAGAATACTTAGTTACATGTATTTCTTGTTCTCCAGCCAAGCCTTGAGAGCAGGAGCATCACGTTGAACCCAGTTGGAGCTGACCTTAATGGAGTCCAAAGCCTGTGCAATACCGCGATCAAAGCCCGTTGTGTCCTTGTCAGCAAAGAAAGCCTCAACTTCCTTGTAAGCCTTCTCGGAAGAGAATGACCTGAAGAACATTCTAGTCAAGATTGAGAAGAAAGACATATTACCAGAGAACTTCTTGTGGATTGCCTCCCAATTAGCTTGAAAGTAAGCCCAAGTCTTCCATCGAGCAAGAGGGTTGCGTGACATTGAACCAACAAGGTAGAACATTTCTTGCTTTGGAATCACATCATCTTCTAGAATGTAACTCAAACCACGGTCAATGTATTCAGGCTCATTGGGCATACCAATTGCCGCGATAGCAAACTCAACTGCATCCACAGTGGAAGGATTGGAAATCTCCTGGAAAATAGCATCATAAGCGTCCGCCAGTTCGTCGCCAGTAAAGTGAGCTAGAACAGATTTAAATGCAATAGATTTCATACTAGGGTCAATGGAGGTCCTATCATTCTTCCACTTCTTGAAAAGACCCTGGCCAGCTTCAACAGCGCTAGGAAGTTCGGCACCAACAGCGGCACCAATAATCAAGGTTCGCAGCTGAGATTGCAGGTAATCCTCGCCTTCAGGAAATTCCCAGCCTAATCTCTCCAGATTGAAAGACACAAGCTCTTGAATGAACTTCTGAAGACCATCGATAACTTCCTTGGGCTGTTCAAACCAGGCAGACTTGATACCACGAAGGCGAGCCACCATTTCATTCCACAAATCGTAGTCGGTCTCGTGCTTGAGAGCCATAATGACAGACAAAAGGCCAGAAATGCTACCAACACCAGCAATGCAACATGAAGCAGCATCAGCAAGCAGACCGATCTTGTCGTTAAGATTAAGTTTGTCGATAGATGCAGCAATAGAGGCCAATCGCTCAGCAGAGTAATTAACCCGGAAGACACCAGTTTGATCCTTGTTGAGCTTGAAAAACTCTTCCTTAGCTAGACCTGGAATGGTGATCTCCTTGGTATCGAGGATCTTTGGGGCGCCAGCAACAAAGTCCTCATTACCAGGTCCGGAAGAGATTCTAAGAGGGATCCACCAAACGGTTTGATTCTCTTCCTCAGTAAGGTCACCGGTACTCAAAAATCTATCCTGGCGGAGCACAATGTCGCCGTTTTCCTTTTCAGTCACAGAAATAATGGGGAACCCGATCTTAAGTGTCCAGGTACCGATTGCAGCATTGACATCAACTCCACTTGCCTCAGACAAAGCAGCCCACAAGTCAACAGTTTTAGCATTGCCATAAGCGTGCTTCTTCAGATAATTGGCAACACCCTTGACAAAAACCTTATCGGTGAGCTGGGTACTAATCATTCGAATGACAGAACCACCCTTAAGGTATGAAATGTTGTCAAAAATCTGGTCAATCTCAAGAGCTGACTTGACAGGTACCTCGATAGGATGAGAGTTTCTGAGACAATCCAGTCCAAGCGCGCCTTGCAGAGTCTCTGAAACAAAGCGGGAAAAGACCTGCCACTCGGGATGAAGATGGTCAACAGCCAACCAACTGACATAGGTAGCATAACCCTCGTTAAGCCAAAGCTCGTTCCACCAAGACATGGTCACCAGGTTACCAAACCACTGATGAGCCAGCTCGTGAGCGACAACCTCCAGGACAACAGCCTTGTAGCTGCTATCACTGGTAGCCTCATCGTACAGCAATGTAGTATTGCGGTAAGTAATCAGACCCCAGTTTTCCATTGCACCGGCATTGAACTCAGGAACAGCCAAGAGATCACACTTGGGGAGAGCATAATCAATCTCGAAGATTTCAGAAAAGTAGTCAATGATCTTGGTAGCAGTATCAAGAGCAAGCTGGCCCTGTTTACTGAGACCCTTGGTGGTGTAGACTCTGACAGGAACTTTCTTGCCATTGTAAGAGCGGTCAGTGAAGCCCTCAATGTACTCAAAGTCGCCAATGGCCCAGGCAAGCAAGTAGGTGCTCATAATAGGAGTGGTTTCAAATTTGACAACCTGGATATTGTCGGTAGTTTTTTCAGAGGCGACAGGCATGTTTCCAATGATAGTCCAGTCGCTGCGGGCAGCAATTGTAACATCAAAGGTAGCCTTGAGCTCAGGCTCGTCGGCACAGGGGAATGCACGTCTGGCATCGGTAGCTTCGAATTGAGTTGAGAGCATAATTGAGCTCTTTCCCTCTTCATCCTTGTACTGAGATTTGTAGAAACCGGCCATGTTGGTTTGGATGATACCGGTGTAGTTGAGGGTCACCAGGACCTTGGTAGCGGCCTCATCAATGGCAGATTCCAGGCTCAAAGCAACGGTTTGTTGCTTGGTGTTGAAATCAATGCTCTTGACCGCAATTGAGCTCTCAGTCTTTGTAGAAAAGGCAGTAACTGATGCCTTCTGAATCTCCAAGTCTCTAGAGTTCAAATGAATGGTGTCGACGGATTGCTGAACCGAAAACTCGATAACCACAGTACCGCTAAAGGTCAGCTTCTCCATGTCAACATCGAAGAGGTTGAGATCATAGTGAACTGGCTTCAATCCAGGGGGGAGAATTTCGCGACCGTCGTCCATTTTGATATGATATGATTTGGTTGGTTTTAAAGATGATGAAAAATGCCGTTCAATGTGTAGAGTTGATCCAGTTTATATAGACCGATAGATGATTTCACTCTGCGCTTAATAGCTGCCGACCGATGTCCACTTACTTGATGCCGTACGCAGTTTCCACCTATGGCCCAAATGGCACCCAACGTCAGAATGGCACGGCTTTTTATTTCGAACCCTAAACCTTTGCCATGTACTCACAGTCACTCTCACTTTATGTCGTCAGATCAGTAATAAACGGACCAGCCGGCTACAAGTTCAATTGATATCCTACTGCATGCAAATTTGTTTTTGATTCTTTTGGATCGAGTACATCAATTGATATGCCATTGATATGCTAGGGCCTAAGAGTGGTATTCCATTGCGTTAGATTAGATTAGATTTTGTGTTTACACGATAGCCAGCCCGATATTGCAATCTAACAATCTGGTTTGGTGGAAGCTCGCCATCACTATGTTATAGAAATATCTTCGACAAGAAGTGTTCATAAGCAGAATGAAAAAAATGAGCTATAGGCCTACATGTTGAATTTCAACTTTATCCGAATTGGCAAAGAAATCAATATGCAGAGATTTTACCTCATGCATAGAAATGGCAGCTGGCCATCCTTATAAGGCACTGCATGCAATGAATGGGGGTAGTCACAATAATGCTCGCATATTTAATATATGATTACAGTGTATTACAAAAAAAATCGATGAGCAGGCCCTGATGTATCGCTTACCAGTGGTTTTGGCTATCATAGGTCAGGATATCCTGCAAAACCGGCTGCAAATCAACCGAGTCAGGAACTGTAATAGACTTTAATGCCTCGTTAATGACATTTTCCCGAATCTTGACATCTGGGTATTGCGAAATAGCATCACGGACTCCTTGAATGTACGATGCAATAGGGGTATGCTGCTGGAGAGCACCAACCAACAGCGTTAACGCAAGCTCTAACCTTAGTGACATGTCAGTTGCGTCAAAAGCGCCATATGAAATGCTACTGGAAGAAACAGCTGAAGAAGTGGTCGTAGGAAGTGGAGGTGTACTTGCAGCAGGCTGGGGAATTGAAGTCTTTGGCTTTTTCTTGTTACTTGTAATAGATGCCTTGTACCTTCTGTATTCAGCATCACTGGCCTCAAGATCATGGCCTCCCTTTCCAGAATTGACAAGCTTCACAAGAAGCATTTCTGTGTCGGTGATTTCTTCAGCAATTCTCTTGTTATAGTCTGCAAGTACCGGATTTGCTTTAATAGGCGAAATATCTCCGGCAATTTGCTCTTGAGTATTCAAATATTCTTCGTACATGCATCGATAGTTTTGGTACAGGCTATCAAATTTCTCTGCCTTGTACATGATAACTTGCGCATAATGGGGTGCAATTGATGCATTGTTCTGTGCCACCTTGGCAAGACTCAAGGATACTGCCAGCATTGTATCCTCATTAATTGTGGATGCATTATAGGAAGCAATCAAATCATTTAGCGACATGACCGCTTTATTGAGAACTTCGTCGCGATCATCGGGAAGAAGAACAAGGGGAAGATAATCCCTTGTTTCGTCTCCCACTGTGCCCGACACAGCATCAAAGAAATGCTTTGGTGTTAAAGGATCCTTTGAACTTGTAGCAGAAGTAGCACTTGAGTTTGATGGTTTGGCGTTCTGGAGCTTCTCTTCCTCTGTTAACTCCTCTGTCATCCGGCTGGTAAGGGAAGAATTGTTGCTTGGCTTGTGTTCCAATGCAGAAATAAATGACGGTTTAGGAACATTGATCTTGTGAATAGATGAGTTGATTCGGGCCCCAATCTTGTCAACCTCTCGCTCTTCAAGATAGTCAATTATAGTACCAGCTAGTGGAACGTATTTAACAAATTGAGTTTGAAAGTCCTCGTTGATGGATGAATAGTAAATTCCGCTACCATACGCCACAGCAACAACGAGTCCTATTTGAGTTGCTCTTTTCACTGTTGATAGTACTGGTCTTGAGTTTGCTGGGCTAGATGTTGCATATTGTCTGGTTGAACGCCCCAGTGTTTGTGAAATAAGTCTGCGAGAACTTGAGCGAAGCATGCTGTAAAAAAAAATAGTAAAATATGAATAATTTAATGTTCAGTGAGAAACCTGGAGTAAAACCTGGAGGAAGCTAGTCAGATTAAATATAAGACTTTTCTGAAAATCTTAATATTTCATCTTGATCTTGTGATTCAAAGGACAATCAAATCATTCAAAAGTCACCTTACTTTTCTGGGTCTAAGAATGGTTGTCAAATGTCCCATTTTAATTGGAATAGATTCAATGCAATATTGAGGCTAGTCCTAGAGGGTTTTCCCGTAAGATCGTCTTTGCACTTATTTCTGTGGGCCCTATCAATGGGCCAAGGCCAGTTTTTTTGCTTCTTTTGGGCTGATCTCTGAATATATGTGGAAAAAAATAGCAAAGAAAATCTCGTTGCGCACAAAAACAACAAACATCATCTGATTTTTGTTCCGGAAAACGCTGGGGAATTTGCCGGCAAACGAGTATTTGCAGGAACAACCGATGCTGGGACAAAGGAGTCTCCGAAACTTCTCGAGTGGTAGCCTATAACGGTCCTTGTTTTCTGCAGGGCGGCTGGCGCCATTGTTAAGTAGCCTATTTCTGATCATCTAATTTGCTCCAGTATGTCTGTGGTATTCTCTGGAGTAAAGTTTCCAACCAGTGGCGGCGTTGATTCAACCCCGTGGAATACCACGGGACTTGGAACCGACGGATACTGGAGAAGTTCCCCGAGCACGCAATTGTCTCCTAGGAGAGCTACAGGATAGCACAACGGTGCCGGTATTTCCTGACTGGTAAATAAACTATTATTAAACTATGAAACAACTGTTACGAATCCACATTCTTTTAGGTCTTGACAGTAGGCTCCTCACGGTTGATAAACTCCTGCAGTCTCAGGAACTTGACAGCGTTTGCAATGCTGGACTTCAGATAAACCTGAGCATCGAGATCATAAGTCGAGGGATCGTTGCTATGCTTCTCAATGTAGAGACGAATGGTTGCACCAGAAGAACCAGTACCTGACAGACGGACCACGATTCGAGATCCGTCATCAAACTTGACGTACAGGCCCTGGTGATCAGAGACTGACCCGTCCAAATCGGTGTATGAAAAGTCGGCAGCTTCAGTAACAGAGACTTCGCCAACCTTAGTTCCAATGAAAGAATCGTGGTTGTCAATGGCCTGCGCCTTCAAAGCTGCAATGACCTTAGCAGCATCGTCGGATGAAACTTCCTCGTAATCATAACGAGTGAAAAAGGTGCGACCATATGTAGCCCAGAAATCCTTCTGAATTGCAGCAATTGAGGCCTTGGAAGGATCTTCCTTACCGACACCAGCAATGATGTTGAGCCAAGCAATGATAGCCCAAACACCATCCTTCTCACGGATATGGTTGGATCCAGTACCGAAAGACTCTTCACCGCAAATAGAGAGCTTGTTGGAGTCAAACAGAGCACAGAAGAACTTCCAACCAGTGGGCACCTCGTAGCAGTTCAGGCCTTGTGCCTTGGCAACATGGTCAAGAGCGCCAGAAGTAGGCATACTACGGGCCAAACCGTAAACACCGTTCTTCTTGAAGTAAGGAATCTTGTCGGCGTGATGGGCAATAATTGCGACGGAATCACCAGGGGACACAAAGGTGTTGGCACCGTAAATCATGTTTCTGTCACCGTCACCATCGGAAGCAGCACCAAAGGGAATGTTTCCCTTGTCAACGGCTTCAACCAAAGTATGGGCGTAAGTGAGATTGGGATCAGGGTGAAGACCGCCAAAGTCAGGAAGAGGATGGGAGTTCTGCACAGATGATTCGGGCAGACCAAGCTCTTCAAGGAAGATGGCACGACCATAAGGACCAGTAACACCATTGAGAGAGTCAAACAGAATGCTGAAGTGAGGGTTTTCCTGGATGAAAGACTTGATCAGATCAAAGTCGAAAATCTCCTTCATGAACTCAACATAATCCTTGGTGGAGTCAATGATCTCAACCTCCAATGAACCGTACTTGGTAGTACCAATGGTCTTCAGATCAACGTTGGTAATTGATGTGTCGATCTTGTATTCAGTGATCTTGGTCGAGTATGCGTACATTGCGTTAGTCACACTCTCGGGAGCAGGACCTCCATTGGCCAAATTGTACTTGATGCCAAAGTCATTTGTGGGTCCACCAGGGTTATGTGAGGCGGTGAGGATGATTCCTCCAGTTGCCTTGTACTTGCGAATGACGTGAGAGGCAGCGGGTGTAGAGAGGATACCATTCTGTCCAATGATCAGCTTCTTGACACCATTGGCAGCGGACATCTTGGCAATGATCTGGACAACACTGTCGTTATAGAATCGGCCATCACCACCAATGACAAGAGTGGCGTCTTGTGCACCTTCAGGAATGGATGAGAGAATGGATTGGACGAAGTTCTCGGAATAATGGGGTTCTTGGAAAACAACGACCTTCTTTCTCAGTCCCGAAGTGCCTGGCTTTTGGCCAGCAATGGGAGTAGTTGGAACGGTTTGAATACTCATAGTAACAAAGGAATTGGTGGTTTTTATGAACAAGCACACTGGTGATGGTGTTGGACAAGAAGTGGAGAGAAAGCGGAACAATGCCAGTTTATATTTGGGACCATCCATCCAAATTTCCCATTAAGTTGGCCAGGTGATGAATAAACCGAGCAGCCAAAACGTAAAAGCAGCCCATCAACTCAACAACTGGCCACAAACGCTGTTTGTACGGCGATTTGTATATTTTCTACCTCTATTCAATTCTACGTAGGGTCAATCAATGTATTTATTTCAATAGTTTGTCAATTGTTTCAACAATCTGGTTCTGATGGTTTGTTTGATTCATAGTCTTGGGGTCTGTTGAGCAATGTGGGTTGTCTGGGGAGTGGGGTTAACAAATGCTTATTGAAAATCTTAAATACGGCAGCTCGAAACGCAGCCTTGCCGGGGCTTCAATATCAATATAACTTATCATATCCAATGATTCTCCACCAAGGGTTCCTGGTGGTGCTACTGGATAGAATCATAGGCACTGCTTTATAAGATCAAGTCTTGGAGATCATTCAATTTTCTGGCTATGATGTCAATGATGCTGCAATCCAACAATATATATCAAGTTTTTGTATCATCATTAGAGTCGGTGGTCCTAGTTCTGAGTGTCCCACCCACTATATGGCATCAGTCTAGATAAAGATTGCTTTCCGTTGTGCTCATCTAGTTATGGGAACGGAAAAATTAAGTGACAACTCTACTGCCCAAGAAGTTCAATTCACATATTACGTTCATTCGTTTAGCCATCATGAAAAACCTTGATGGATAAACTCTGTGTGCCATTCTTGAAGCCATGCAACCACCTGAGCAAGTTCAGAGTTTGTTTCCCACAGAGGTCATCTATCAGGTGGTTGCTCAAGCCGATATGCAACCTGAGTTGCTCAATTGTCAAATAGTGATACTATGCAACTTTTCGATGCAAGAAGTCCAACATGATGAATAACAGGAAATACTTCCATGCGTTCTACACGTGAATGATTACGTTAAACACAATTAATGCAATTGAAGATAATGATAGTTAAGAATGCTCAAGTTCATATAAAAGTTATTTACAAGTAGTTGTTCTGGATGGTATGGGGCTTCAATCAGGAAGGAGCTAATTCAGGACCTTTTTCCTCTCTTTTTCCGAATACGCCAAGCTTGCTTTGATCCAGGTATTTGTCGAAAGCATCGTTTCGTTCAGGGAAAGGACGAGGACCAAGCAATCGAATCATATCTTCACGAGTAATGACTTCCTTGCTTAGCAGCTCTTCTGCTATTAGTCCCACTTCTGCTTTCTTGCTCACGAGCAAATTCGTACATTTTTCATGCGCTTCATTGATGATGCGACGCACTTCTTGGTCAATCAATTCTGCAGTCGTCTCAGAGAAAGGCTTATTGAATCCTGGTGTGCTCTCTTCAAAGTTGAGCCAGCCTAGCTTGGGAGACATGCCCCAGGAAGTAACCATATTGGAAGCAATGGCAGTTACCTTCTTGAAGTCATCACTTGCTCCACTGGTAACACTTGAAAAATGGATTTCCTCAGACACGCGCCCTCCAAGAGTCATTGCCATGCGATCCGAGAGTTCTTCTTGAGAAAGTAATTGGATATCAGGAGGCAAGTACTGTGCATATCCTAAAGCACCTTGCCCACGAGGAATAATAGAGACCTTAAGCAAAGGGTCTGCATATTTCAAGTACCAGCCGCAGATAGCATGTCCAGCTTCATGATAGGCTACCGTTCTTCGCTCCTCTTGTGACAATACGCTTGATTTCTTCTCCAACCCCGCAATAACTCTCTCAATGGCCTGTTCAAAATGGGTGATGTCAACTGTGATGGCACTCTTACGTGCAGCAATCAAAGCAGCTTCATTGACGCAATTAGCAACATCAGCACCAGCAAAACCAGGCGTGAGCGCTGCTAGTCGTCCTGAAAGCTCTGAAAGATCAAGTTTGGTCTTGATCTTCTTCAAGTAAACCATGAAAATAGACTTGCGGCCCTCCATGTCAGGTTTGTCAATGCTTATGTGTCGGTCAAATCTTCCAGGACGGAGTAGAGCGGGATCAAGCACATCTGGACGATTGGTACCTGCAAGAACCACAACATGATCAGATGACGAGAAGCCATCCATTTCAACAAGAAGTTGATTCAGAGTAGACTCTCGCTCGTCATTTCCACCAAACTGACCACCTTGGCCACGGGCCTTACCAATTGCGTCAATCTCATCAATGAAAATGATACTAGGTGCCATTTTTCGTGCAGTCTTGAACAAATCACGGACTCTGCTGGCACCAACACCAACAAACATTTCAACAAACTCTGAACCAGAGACGGACAAAAAAGGAACTCCGGCTTCACCTGCCGTCGCTTTTGCAACTAGTGTTTTACCAGTACCAGGAGGGCCTGACAAAATGGCACCACGGGGGATCTTGGCTCCTAGACGCTCATACTTCTTGGGGTTTTTAAGAAAGTTGACAAACTCCAAAATTTCAACTTTGGCCTCGTCCATGCCAGCGACATCTTTAAAGTTCACCTTAATATCAGTTTCTTGATTAAACAACTTGGCTCGGCTTTTGCCTACTCCGAAAATTCCGCTTGATCCTCCCATTCCTCGTGCGCCTCGGCTTGAAATATATAGCAAACCACCAATCAGTAATAGCGTAGGAAAAAATGACAAGAGAGAAGATGCTAGTGATCCTTCTGTAGAGTACGAAACAGGAATGCGCTCTCCTAAAGGAATTCCAAGCTCGTCCTGTGCGTGTTCAAGTTTCTCCTCAAAGGAATCAACTGAACCAATTGTAAATGTGACATATGTTACTCCACTACCGAGTGAAGCAAGCGCCTTGTCCTTGTGAAGAGTAACTCTGGCAATGTTTCGGTTAACGATTGTGATCTTGTCAACCAATCCTCGATCAAGAAAATTGGTGCGAAATTCTTCCCAAGTAAGACCCGGTGAGATTGATTCTGCAAGAATGTTGAAAAAGATTAGAGCACCGGTAATTGCTCCTAGTGCGACATAGAGCTTGGTGTTTGACTGTGCACCTTCATGATCTTCACCAGGTTTCCGGGGTTTGCCGGGTTGCTTATCGTCAAGGTTGATCGAAGTCTGGCTAAAGTGCCTCAATCCCAGGACTGCTTGCCGGCTAGTTTCATGGCTTGGAATGCTCTGGTGTCTGAATTGATTTGTGGAGAGGTTTGTAGAAATAGCACGCTTGAAAGCACGTCCAACCAAAGGCCGCGTGTTTAGTATTGCACTCTGCCTGGACTTCAACATCTGACAACCTATACTGATACTCCTTCTTTCAAGCATTATATACTAGAGAAAAGTTAGAATTGTAGGAAATAATTGGTTTTGGCGAGCTCGTTGAAAGTAAGATGAGATGAGAATTGCTGCTGGTATCCAACAACCAGTTTCATGCATCATACAAAGATGATGACTGAGGAAGCGATGGCGAAGTGAACTCACCTACTCAGAAAACCTGAAACTGAAACCTGGCCAATTATATTCAATTGATCGACTTCTAATCGGAAATTTCAGAATATAGCTCGTCGAAAGCTTGTCTATGAAGTTAATGGTGAAGAGAATACTTTAGTAGAACAGTTCTTTCTATTCAGTAATATGGTCAGACTTGTATCAGGGTAATTTGTGCTTACTCAATGTATAGGTCATCATGCTGACTGAGATCTTACGTTAACGTTTTAATGTGATTTCCTACCCCTTTTTATGACATGTAAGGTCCCACAGTCAGCGCAGGGCTCAGACTTCATCAAAAGTCTCAGATTTTCCTTAATTGATCTTTCTCTTCTACAACTCCTTTTAAAAACCTATTTTAGGTCAAGCAAGTGCTACATCCTCAGACTTTTGGGTCGTCCCTTCCATCACTCTTGCTTCAACCATATTCACATCTTCACTTGGATCAGATTTTTGAGGCCAACTTCACAATAACGAGCATCAAGTCGTTTTATTAAAAACCCACATATCGATACTTAGGAGGTACTCTATCCTCTACAACGAATTCAAAATGTCAGTCGTTTCCTCAAGTCCTCCTATGTCAGATGTGAATGGTATTGACAGCAAAATTGGAATCGTCAATCTTCCTAACCAGAGGTATGGTTTTTTTGATTAACTACTGTATTTTCTAACCCTTTCAAAGATATAAGATTGTAGCGAAACGGGGTGCTACATTTACTATCATGGTTGCTGGTGAATCAGGGCTTGGTAAGACGACCTTCATTAACACTCTCTTCTCGACTACAGTCAAGGACTACGCGGACAATTCAAAACGATACGAAACTTCCATTTGCAAAACTGTGGAAATTGGAATCACAAAAGCAGAATTAGAAGAGAAAGGATTCACCCTTCGACTGAATATTATTGACACTCCTGGGTTCGGTGACAATGTGAACAATAAAGGGTCCTGGAAGCCGCTCGTCGAATTCATCGATGATCAGCACGAGTCGTACCTGCGTCAAGAGCAGCAGCCCAATCGTAGCAGCATCCACGATATGCGCGTTCACGTATGCCTATACTTTATTCGCCCAACCGGACATTCTTTGAAGCCATCGGACATTGAGGCTATGCGCCAACTATCCTCTAGAGTTAACTTGGTTCCCATTATTGCAAAAGCTGACACTCTTTGCCCGCAAGAGATAACTGATTTCAAACACAGAATCCGACAAGTCTTGCACGCGCAAGGAATTAACATTTACAAACCTGATGAGCATGATCCTTCAGATATCAATGCTGCCAGAACTACGACACCTGCTGAAGTAGAACAGATTCAAGCCTTAATTGATGCCATGCCATTTACGGTTATTGGATCTGATAAGATGGTTGAAACCTCAGATGGGCGTGTGGTCAAGGGACGACAGTATCTCTGGGGAGTCGCTGAAGTAGAGAATGATGAACATTGCGATTTTCGCAAACTAAGATTGCTATTGATCCGATCTCATATGCTTGATCTCATTCATTCGACTGAAGACATTCACTATGAAACTTATAGAGCGAAACAAATGGAAACTCGCAAGTTTGGTGAGACTCCAACTAAAAAGATCGAGGGTTACAGCTTCAAGGAAGCGGAAGAAAGTCTCCTCAAAAGATTTACTGAGCAAGTTCAGGTTGAAGAGCAGCGCTTCCGGCAATGGGAACAGAATCTTATTGCAGAGCGTGATCGTCTGAATAATGACCTAGAGACAACTCATGCTTCGGTTCGCAGGTTTGAATTGGAGGTTGAGAACATGAGTCTCAAGGCTAGACGCTAGAAACGAAATATGATGATGAATTAAATTGATGTAATGAAAAGTAATGCGTGTTTTGGGTATTCGATGTTTGCGTTCTGTACTTAGCATTAGGCTGAAAATTCTCGAAATTAGGACAGGCGATAATCATTGTGAATAATGATGAAAGCGTATTATTCAAAGTGCTTGAGTCAGCTAAAATATTCAAATCGGCCTATCTGAATAGTAATTCTTGGAGTCAAAGTTGATCTGCTGATTATCTGCTGATTATCTTGATTCACAAACAAAACTGCGTTGTCTAAGTCAAGATCGCACAAACTTTTTAACAATCGGACTGCCTGAGAAGAGAGGATTTAACAGAATGCACAGAAAAAAATATTGTAGCCCCTTCCGCCTGGACTCTAAAAACTGGTCCCGGAATTTGGAAACCACACTCTTGGGTGGCAGGGCTGGAATCTCATTTTTGCGCCTCGGGAAAGCATACTTGAGTTGATCTCTTAGTTTCACAAAGTCACTGTACCGCTTGCGGATCGTAATGACGCCACCCGCAAGTGCAGTATCTCCCATCCTTAAGCTATCATTGATTCCGTCATGAGGGTCTTCTCCTTGAAGTGGTCGGGACACGGTTCCAACCCGTAACGTTTCAATGTTGATGTTCCAAACCACATAGGCTCCAGACTTCGTGTCGCCTTGAATCAGACTATACCCAGTTACGCTGACGTTTTTGGCCCACACGCCTGAGCTGTTCTCATCTGGGAACTGTGTGCGGTCAATAAGCTGGATGGGATCGGGACTAACTAGGGTCAAGTCATCATAGCTTGTTTCATGTTGACTTTCTCGCCACTGGAAATAAGGAAATGCAATTAGCAAGATCTGATAATTAAATCAGTACTGTAACTTACATTAATTGTACCACTGTTGCTACTGCTGGCGCTGGCCGATGTGTCGAGTGTTAGGGAGGGTTGTGATGATATGACTGAGGGGGGAGATGGCGAAGGTATGAAATGCTTGTGATGACGCATGCTAGCAGGCACTGAGTCCGTGAGCTTAGACTGCCTGCTACTAGTATTCACACTTGAACTACTGGATCCATTTTGTGCCATTCTTCTGAATTAGAACTTGTGAACTGCTGAGAAACGAAGTTGAAAGTTGAAATTAACCTCCTATACATAGCCAGCTCGTTAGCAGTGATGAGGTTTAGGGTTTAAAGTCTTCGAGTGTGGAGCCTTATATCTCGAGTACGAGATATACCTAGTTCCTTGCATGTACGATGATCTCAAAGCCCTTGAGATTGTGTGGATACTCCAATATCTAGCTATACTCTGGTCTAAAAGTTATACCAATGCAGAGCACAGCAGAATTGCATGGAATCATGTACTGGGCTCTCATGAGGTCCCCAGCTGATTGATCTCACTCTACCATTCACTTTACAAGTGTCCTTAAATTGATTTTATCTCAATTACTCTTTATTCTCATTATCATTTAACTTATAGCTTCACAATTTGTGAATCATAGTATCTGAGCCAGAATACGAGATACTAGAGTTAGGATACTTCCTCCAGGCACAAGAAGTTATGCGTACTAACAGCCGTCCATATGTTCTCCCAACTCTAGGTACCTAACCCAACACCCAATTTCACTATTCAATTCACTCTGATATCTCAACTTCTCATACTTCAAGATCACCCAGATCACGATTCTCAAGCAACCGCTCCAAGACAACAACAGCAGCAGCTTGCTTCATCGCATAACCAAATGGAGCATATTCAAGGCAAGGTCACTCCCTTCCGGCAAGCATACCTCCGGTGGTGCTCATTGCGCACCGTGCCCTTCCGCACAAAGTTTTTCATTGGCTACGATCTCGACGGCAACACCTACTGGGAATTCCACAACCCCAACAACCCCTACCGGCCCCGCCGCATCGTGGAGTACAGAGAGAATAAGGGAAACTGGGTCGACTACGAAATGCCGCCGCAGTGGATGCAGTGGCTCAGGTTTACAAGACCAAATTATCCGACACTTGAGGAGCTCTACGCGGATAAAGTGAGGCAGGAGACACTGATTCTGAAGGTGAAAGCGGCGGAGGCACGGTGGAAGTCGATTCCGTTAAAGCAGAAAACGAGTCCGCAGTCGGCGACAGATGTATTGAAGCAGTATGAGGACCAGGCACAGGCACAGGAGCAGCTACAAAGCGAACTGGGCCATCCTAAACCAGCAGACATGTTCCAGCCGCCGAAAAGCGCAGCTGATTTGACACCAGGTGCACAGGAAGCGATTTCGCGCAAGCGAGGCGAGCCAGTAGTTGAATCGCTGGACAAGAAGAAGAAGGAAGACAAGTATGCAGAGCCTCCTAAACCTGTGGTGCAAGCCAATCCTAGTGATGCATTTGAGCCTGGTACTTGGACCATGAAGAAGCCCATAAAGCGCGGATAACTTATTCTGTTACATGTCTTGTAACAGTTGTGAAAAGAAACCTTTGTAAATATAGCCTATAGAAAAAGATATCACATTCATTTAACAATAACGACAATGCCATTGACAATAAATAAATAAAATAAATAATTATAGAGCCTCTCATTAGCCAAATCAGCTAGAGGAGGGTTATGTGATTTTGCTTGAAATCATTTCCACCAGCCTATCACCAAACAGTTCTACCAACTCGTCTACCTTGACTCTTTCCCGAGGTGTACCTTCCAGTAAAACTAAAGTCTGCTTCATTTCTCTCTTAAGCCTTTCCACAGCCTCTTGCTCAGCTTTGTCTTTCTTGCTTGAGATGTTGACACTCTTATTCTGGCGGTAGTGATCTCGGAACTGGGCAAGCCCATCACTTAGATTGTTGATGTTCTTGCATGGATTGAACCCATTCCTATCAGTTGTGATAGGTTGAGCTTCAGTAGCTGGTACAGCTTTCCTTTGCAAATCAGAGGGATTAATTGGTGAAAGAGAAGTCGATCTGTCAGGTTGAGATGTTTCAGCTGATCCAGGTATTTTTGGCAGTTCTCTCGCGTCAGCATCCTTAGGCGGTCCCGTAACCTTGAGGCTTGCTAACCGACGAGACAAAGATCTCATACCTGAAGACGTGGTTCTCTTCAGTCTCGATGAAAGATCTGAATCCGGACTTGCCGTACTATAGATACTACCTGAAGTTGGCTTTTCAACCTTGGTCATTGACGAAGAAGGTATGGTAGGAAGCAAGGATGTTCTAGAACTCCGCTGCTTTCGCAACGAGCCATAGGGTTTTTTGGGTTCTTCTGTTCTTGATGGAGAGTTGTCAACGTTGCAGTCTTTCAGCTCCGACAAAGACCTGCTTGAAGGAACATCTTTCTGCTGGGATACACTTGCTGAAGATGACTTCAAATTTGACAAAGAAGGAGACTTCAATCTGTCTACAGATCGCGGAGGTCCAATTTTAGAAGGCGTGTTCACAGGAGTACCAATGGGGGTCGTTGAAAGGCTTCCAGCTCTGCGATGAACCAATTTCTTTCTAGGGTCGGTAGGCGTCAATGCAGGTCTTGGGCTATTCAAAGCAACTGACGACACGGTATGCCTTAGAGTTCGAGTTTTGGAAACAGAAAGAGATCGAGGGGTATGTGGTGAGCCAGATACTGGAATTGGTGTTGATGGCTGTGGAGATCTGGATTTGAGTGGTGTTGTTTTATAACCTGGATTTGTAGTTACAGGTGAAGTATGAGCAGGCGAATTAGATTCAGGTTTTTTCAAAAGTCTGGCCAACTCAGCACTTGACATTATTTTTCGGATTGGAGACGAGCCGAAATGATTTTCATCTAATGCACGGAAAGACCTAGAGTTCTGCCAACTGTTTTTTTCAGAGCGTAAACCCTTGAGACTCCACAAGAAGACACATCCATCATAGCCACTACTTGCAAGAACCCACTCCGAGCCTCCTGCTCCGTCCGTTGCAGTTGTACTTTTAATGACCTCTAGTCCTGAAACTCCTTCAGAATGTCCCCACTCACATCCAATATGAGTTCCACTGGGGTGCTCGTAAACTCGAATACTCTTGTCGTTGCCAATGCCAACTAGATACTCTTGCTTAAGTTTGGACTTGATTGCTTCACCAGTTTCCGCCAGATTAGGGACCCGAATGACTGAAATATCATGCAGCACAAGGGAATCTCCTTTCATATCCAAAGATTTGTATGAAGAAACAAGATCGCCTGTAGGAAACTTGTATACATAAACAAACTTGTCGGAAGAGGACACAACCAGAGTATTGGAAATGTCATCAAGGAATATATCTGTGGGGGTGGATCGAAGAGATATGACTTTCTGTAGGGCGTAGGCAACAATTTGCGACTCTCCATTATACACTGCTTGATGAATAGCAATAGTTCGATCGCTAGAGCAAGACACAATTCGTTCGCAATCTTGCGAAATGAGAACTTTGATCACACTGCTCTTGTGAGTTGCCAAGGTCTGAAGTAAGCCCCATGAATTTTCCTGATCTCCCGAGTTCGTTGAAAAGATTTGAACAGTGCGGTCGCGGCTGCTAGTTATGAAAATCTCATGCTTGTTAGCTGAATCTCCACTTTTGCAATATGCAATATCAACAATCTCAGATCCATGGGCATGGAAGAGTCGAATCACCTTTTCAGTGTCAGGGTTGATTAGCCGTACCAGACCAAATCGATCACCAGCAATCAAAATCTTGCCATTAGATACTGAAGCAACAGCTGTCAACTGATTCTTGACGCCTTCATCAAATGCGGCCTCAATAACTGGAAAACTTCCCTGTTCAATGTCATGTAGCGGGACTCGGAATTGCGAGAGACAATCAGCATCACTGTTCCATATTCTCAACAGGCCACCACCCGACCAAGTCATAAATCCTTTGAGATCAGGCATAACCCGAATACCCTTGATTCCTTCTTCGTGCGAATTCTTGATGCGCGTGGTGTATGAAATTTCATTCTGCCAATTTCCAGCTTCTAGTATCGAAGTATCACAATCTTGTTTCAATTCAAGCAGCTGGATTTCTTTTTTAGCATTGAGTCTGATTAAGGTGCGTTGACGGATAGTGCACATGGCACTTATGTGATCGGATGAGAGCTTTGTCTTAGATATGTTTTGTACAGGTGACTGCATGGGACCCGATGAGAGTAGCAATTGTAACGGAATTGCTCTGAATAGATGTTAGTATAGTCTCATTTAAATTGTCAAAACACTTACCTCATGTCTTGTTCTGTAGGGCCAGTTACCCACAGCATATGCTCGTGGAAGTCAATGTCCATTGCACTAATAGGGAAACCAACACTGAGTCGAGCAATAAACCTGGATTTTGAATTTGCACCTTCATCAACTGCATCTTCAAGCGTAGCAAGTTCACCTTTGTCTGTCGCAACAACTAGAAGTCCTGGGCTGACTTGAACAATTGAAACAAAATTGGAACCAGAAAAGTCCCCCAGAATTACATTTCGGCCTGATAAGACAGTCGATGAGCCATCATTCGAAAAACTGGTATCTTCATCAATAGTATCACCCGATCCCACACCTTTACTGTAGTTTGCAATTTTCCAAATCCGTAAATGTCTGGTTCCAGCTGTGATTAAGGTCGATCCAGACCATTTCATATCATTGATAACAGAAATGCATCGATTGGATGAGTGGAGCTTCACCGTATTGCTCTCTCGAAGTCCACTCAGATTCCATACATGTAAGAATCCGTCATTTGTTGTTCCTAGAGAGGCAAGGAATCGTCCACAATGAGAAAAAGAGAGTAACTTGACACCAAAGCTATGTTCACCAAGCATGACTAGAGGGCTGTTGGAGGAGTTCCAGGCAGTAGAATAGACTAGTACCTGTGGCTGGTACCCAGTTTCTCCTACTGCCAAAAGCTTTCCATTTGGTGACAGAGAGAGACAGCTAGTGGTTTTGATCCGGTCCCGGACTGAAATTGATGACATTGATGATCCGCTTGCAGTATTGCTAGGGCTGTCGAAATCATTCCCACTGTTGACTCCAATGCTGTCGATCATGGACTTGACAATGACACCCCCATACTGGAGGAAACCATTCTCATCACGGGCAGGAGGACCCTGCTGAGACGGTAGCATGCTGTCTTGCTTCATCATATGAGATGTCCAGTTTAGTTGCTGGAATTGCTGGATCATTCTTGGTGAGGTACAGAAGAAGCGCTCAGCAGAAACAGTAAGCTCATCGGTCGAGCTGCCGCCATTGTTGACTAGTTTTTCATGAAGTTGCGTAATTACTGCACCGGCGCCAGAGGTGTAAGCTACAAAGTTTCCTACACAGCAAAAGCTGGCTGTCGACGTTGCTGTGGTTCCGATAACTCGCTTGACTCTTAAACGAGCTTTTTCGTCTTTGAATGTAAAAGATACAACCCTCTTGTTGTCCTTTACAGAAGGTGAATTTCTAAGTTGAGGACTCTGTCCTGTCTCATCTTTATCATCGCAAGTCTCAGCATGTCGCAGATGGGGTCCATTGAGGTGATGTAACTGAGTGAGAGTTGATCTCCGACGGGTCTGTTTTACCACCAAGGGAGAATGTGATAGATCGCATGGTAGAGGAGTCCCGGTTGAACTGGGGCTATATGTGTCCAATGTACCCATAGGAATCGCAGAAGGGTATTCAATTTCTTTAATCAAGTCGTGTATGAATTGGCATAGGGGGATCTTGTGTTGTTACCTGGTCGGCTCAAGAATGAAGACTTCTCTAGGCGCCAACAGCTACTTTTTTTTCCAGAATGTATTGATGGTATACAAATAGCAGATAAATTAATTAAAAAAAAATAAAGTCGATATAAGAAGAATTCCGTCCAAAAACCTGGTCGAGTAACGGTTTAAAAAGCAGAAGAGATTGTGTGAATGAAGTTGTTTTGATTCTGTGGGTTGGGGTGATTCGATGATCCCAATATTTACTTTTTGCCCATTTGGATAACAAGCGATAACATTTCAGCGATGGCCTACAGACTACTTTTGAACTTAGTACTATGAATGGGAATGTATTAAAACAAGGAACTAACAACAAAGGACAAAGGGCATTAATTAGATAAGAGTTGATACTCATGAGAGCGAGATGGCTTCTTTGAAAAGAAAGACTTGAAGAATGAAAAGCGGGATTTCGCGGGTTTAGGAGAAGTGGGAGAGATCCAGTCGGGGCACTTCCAGCGTTGGAGGAGTAAACTGGAGATGACGACACTGACACTGCTGAAGGCCATGGCGGCACCAGCAAACACAGGATGAAGCATGACACCGAACGGGAGGAACACGCCCATGGCAAAGGGAATCATGAACATGTTATAAATAACAGCCCAGCCAAGGTTGAGCTTGATGCGCTTGAAGGTAGTGCGGGAAAGATGGAAAGCAGCTGGGACGTCAATGAGAGCATCTTCCTTGACCAGCACAATATCAGCAGCCTCCATGGCTGCATCAGTAGCACTCGCCAGGGAAATGCCAAGGGCAGCCTGGGTCAAAGCTGGAGAATCGTTGATACCGTCACCAACAAACGCAACGACTTCAGCGCATTTACCATCAAGATTGATTCCCTGACCTCCAAGCTCAGGATCTAGCGACTGAAGTCGGTCAATGATTTGGAGCTTGCCTTCGGGAGAGACACCTCCCCAGGCACGAGAGGGTGGGATTCCAAGCTTCTTAGCGACACGGGCAACCACAGAAGGCTGGTCTCCGCTGACCATTCCGACAGAGTAGCCGAGTCGTTTCAGGGCATCAACCGTAGCAGCAGCACTGGGACGGATTGTATCTGAAAGAGAAATGTAACCAGCGTAGGTATCGTTGATCGCGACGAAAACGATAGTCTGTCCAGCGGTAATGACATTTTGTTTGGCAGCTTCTGGCAATTCAATTCCACGAGCTTCAAGCAACTTGCCGTTACCAGTAACAATGGTGTAAGACATGTTTTCAGAAGGAATCTCGACCTTAGCATGCACACCCTCACCGACCACAACCTTGAAATCGCTAATAATGGCTTCAAAGGTAGTAGAAGTGACGCCTGGTAGAGTACTAGCTTCCTCTAATCCACATTCAGCGCGGGCCTTGGCCACAATTCCCTTGGCAATAGGATGTTCACTGCTTTGCTCAACTGCACCAACCAACATCCACCAAGTCTTGGGCTTGACGACAACGCTACCAATAGTGCTGAGTCTTTCATAGTCGCTCACCGTCATTTTACCAGTGGTAAGTGTACCAGTTTTGTCAAACAGCACTGTAGTGACGCGAGAAGCAGTTTCTAGTACAGCACCACCCTTGATGAGAATGCCGTTGGAAGCACCCACACCAGTGCCAACCATGACTGCAGTAGGGGTGGCTAGACCGAGAGCGCAGGGGCATGCAACAACAATGACTGAAATGCACAAGTGGAGGCAGACCATGAACTTGCTTTCGACACCATCAAACACCTTGGGCGGGTTTCTCAGCATGTGGGAAAGGATCATCCATACGAAGAAGGTACCAAACCCAAGGAAGATAACTGAAGGAACGAAAAAGCCTGCGATTTGGTCGGCATAGCGTTGGACCTCAGTTTTGGACGTCTGTGCATCTTGGACCAACTGAACGATATGCGCCAGCTTGGTATCGCTTCCTGTTTTTTGAACCTTGACATCCATGCGGCCATGACCATTGATTGAACCACAGATCACCAGATCTCCAACCATTTTGGTAACAGGCATTGACTCTCCTGTAATAAGAGATTCATCGACATAGGACTCACCGGAAATCACCACACCATCAGCAGCAATTTTCTCACCAGGCAAAAGAACCACAATATCACCTACTTGAAGCAAATCAGACGAAACAGTCTTTTGTTCGAGGGCTGCGCGGTCAAAGTTTCCAGACTTGAGTGTCTCTTCGTACTTTTCTGGGCTGGAGTAAATTGTGGCTGATGATGGAGAAAGAGAAATTAAACTGGAAAGAGCAACAGATGTCTGGCCCTTGGCTTTATTTTCAAGGTACTTTCCAGCTGTGATGAAAGTGATGAGCATTGCACTAGTCTCCCACAATGTTGCTGGGTGCTTGGGATACTGCAGAATGACTGAAGAGAGGACTGAGAGAACTGAAAAGAAGAAGGCACATGATGTAGACAAGCACACAAGGACATCCATGGTAGGGGCGCGGTGAGAAAGAGCCTTGTGGGCACTGGTGTAAAAGTGGGCACCGACACCGAACTGAATCGGCAGAGTGAGGAAAAAATTAATGATATCGTCATAGTATAGTCCAGTAAAGACTGGGGTTTTCAAAAATGCAAGAAAGGGGAAAACGCCGGGAACCATTTTGGCGATGATCATGACAGGGAGAGAGAAAATGGTGCAGATTATGAGATCATTGCGGCATTTAGTGATCGACTTGATACGTGAGAGGGATTCGAGTTGGAGGGAGTTGTCAGCAGATGATGCTAGGATAGCGCTGAATCCAGAGTTTTCGACGGCTTCCACTAGACTCCGGGGACCCGTAAGTGACGAATCATATGTGATGGAAGCTTCCTCGAGAGCTAGTGAGACTACTGCGTCCTCAACACCAGGGATTCTTAACAGGGTGTTTTCTATCGAGGACGTACAGCTAGCACATGTCATTCCGTAGATTTTCAGTTTGATGTCGGCAATTATATGTTGCTGAGCGTCGTTGGTGTTTGAAGTTCCTGCGCTCGAATCTGACGTGTTGAAAATCAGGTGCGTACTAAGCAGTTTTGCATCAAACCCGCAATCCTCGATCCGTTCCAGGACCTCTGCGGGGGTGGTTATTGATGCATCGTACTCGATGGTGGCACGTTCGGTGACAAGAGAGACGGATGCTTTTGACACTCCGTCCATGCCCTCGACACCGTTTGTGATGGCAGCAACACAAGCACCACAGGTCATTCCCTCGACGGAATATGTCGCAGAGGATAATTGAGGCGTGCTAGATTGAGCGGCAACTTCTTTTGTTTCTTTCGTGCTTAGTAGTTTGGCGTCGAACCCGCAATCTTCGATACATTCTCGAATTTGATCTGGAGTAACTTTGGTGGCATCATACTCAATGGCACCGCGCTCAGTGACGAGCGAAATGGCAGCCTTGGAAACACCGTCGAGACCTTCGATACCATTTGTGATTGCAGCCACACATGCTCCGCAGGTCATTCCCTCGATGGAGAAGGTCGCTGTGCTCTGGGGAGGTGGTGGCGCCAGAGGGCTCAAAGGCAGTGCGGGCAGTGAAGTCTTCTCGGACATTGCGGAATAGCTAAAGGGATATCAGTAGGGGAGCGGGAAAGTGGGATGAGAATGAAACTGACCGAGAAAATTAAGAGCTAGGTTGAAAGTATTAAAGAGAAAGATCCATGAAGGAGCGGTCGGAATTGGGGGAGAGAGGATAACAGGGTATAGAGACGCAAGTGAAGCTGTAGCGAGAGGGTACTGGGATGGGTAGAAACCTCAAGTGTGTGTCAGAGTCAAATTTAGGTTATGAGACAGTATTCGGTCACTCGAGAACACACAAGATATATGCAAAGATCAAGAAGGGCTTTGAAGATGATTTTAGAGGAGAAAGAGGCAGTATTATATGAAGTCAAGTGCTTCAGGTGGTGGTTGATTCTGATCGGTTTTTCGTATTCCAAAATATTTTTTTTTTTTTGTTTTTTGTTTTTGTTTCTTAATTAGTTCCGTCCCATGAGAACAGCGGATTTGGCCTTTGGAGTTTACAAATTCATTTTTTGGGTGTTTTTTTGAGTTATCAGATGGTGCGCCCCAATATATTTACTACTACTAGCTATAGTACTAAAATGCAGTTTGAGTTACAAAAATTTATTGACTCAAAAACTTACTGGAGACTTTTCTCGATACTTTATGAACAGCAGAGACACTGCTCATGAAAAAAAAAAAGAGGTCTTACTCAGGTATCTTGGAAGAGAGTTGTTTCTTGTGTACCAAATCCCGTTCAAGAGACACTCAAAGTCCTTATGCAGCAGCCAGAATTCGCTTATGTATGATGCCATAGACATTATTTTCACTAAGCCGTTTTACAACGCCGCCCTGTATAGGAGGGGCTGAGTTGGCACCATATATGTACAAAGCCCACTAAGCAAGATATATATTACTTAGCAACTTTTTGTAAACCTTTGTATTTATAAGACTCTAGATACTTCGTTTTTTAAACGACTGAGACAGGGCGCAGATCTCATGAAGATCTCAGTATGGGAATTCAAACTCCCGCAACCTTGTCCGATGTGGATTTAGGCATTGAATATGGGGAAACACGGTTTGTAAGCTGCACTCGCTTTGCTCTGTGCTGTTTTGTTTTAGTGACTAGCTCTGTCTCAGTCCATATAGGTCTAAATAGCTATAGTCAGCGACGTCATTCAAGGGTCTGAACATTGAAAGCAGTTCAACCGTTTGCTTGAGAAAGCCGTTCGCTCTAAGGTCCACTCACAAAAGTAGCAAGCATAGCCTTTTTGGATACTGACAAATTAATTCAGGGCTTAGGCTTCTAATGAATAATACTCGAGGTTGTTTCTTCAGAATACGAAAGGCTGGAACTCATCAGCCGTAGTCTCGTCTCGGTTGGCAGCCAGGACTACAATGTACACGCACTTTAGATGAAGACGTTGTTTGTCTCCGCGAAACCGGCTTTTCGGTCTATTTCTCTAAACAATAGGATTAGACAATAGGCCCCGGTCGTCCAATCAAAAAAGTGACCGCGTTTCGTAGCTTCGAAAGTCATCATGCATAGAGGAAAGCAAACAGGAACGCGTGCTTGGAACTCTTTATAACATAATTGTAAACATAAACATAGTTCGCTTTAACCTCCTCCGTCAAAAACTTGTAACACTTGGTTGCGGTGTAGCCGATAGGACTAGCTGTTCTGAGAAGAGGATGAAAACATTACGCCTTGGGCTAGCCAATCGCTTCACAACACCTTGGGCATTCAAAAGCCTTTTATCCGAAGAAGGCCCGTCCAGAAGCTTTTCTTGCATGAGATAGACAGTAACCTTTCTAATTCAAGTCATTGGGAAAGTGCAGTGATATTACTGTTTGTGTTTGTGCCTAGGATCGATGACAATCCATGGCTTTAACTGAATGAGAGAAGTGGAGAAACAAGGTTCATGCTAGTAACGTTGCGGTCTTGTCCCTTTGCAACAACATAAATAACCTTTAACTTCTCTCTCATCTTGACTTTTTTTTTATTCTCTTTTAACGAAAATTTCTAGACTCTTCAAAGCATCAATTGACTATTCACAATGACTGAAAACCTCACCCAGAAGGGTGTCTTTATGATTGACGACAACAAGCACAAGCTCTTTGAGAATGTCCCTGTCCCACCTGTCCCCGCAGGTGACCTTTTGGTCAAGGTAGTTGCTGTGGCCATCAACCCTGTTGACTGGAAGCTCCCCGAGTACCACATGTCCACGCCTGACTCTGGCTGCGGCTGCGACTTGGCAGGCACTGTTGTCGCTGTCGGCTCCGACGTCACCGGGTTTTCTGTCGGCGACCAGGTGTTTACTGTCAACAGCGGGTACCAGTTGGGCAACAAGAACCTGCTGGGAGCTGCGTTTGCGGAGTATGTTTACGCAAACCCTCACCTCACGTTCAGAGGTTCCCTCGCTCCTCATCCTGAATTGACCGGACCAGATGACCTTATCAAGGCTGGTCAAATTACCACTTTTGAGGGTGCTGCTTCGGTTCCTTTGGCTGCCCTTACCTCTGGCCTGTCCCTCAGTCACTTTTTTAACAACAAGATTGAGTACCTGGCCGACGGTTCCATCAAGTCTACTGATCCCGATGCTGGTTCCAAGTACATTCTGATCTGGGGTGGAGCTACATCCGTGGGCCAGTACGGTATTCAGATTCTCAAGGCCGCTGGCTACAAGCCCGTGGTCACTGCTTCCCCCAAGAACTTTGACTACCTGACCAGTCTCGGTGCTCACAAGCTGTTTGACTACCGCGATCCTGACGTTGTCAGCAAGATCCGGGATTTTGTCGGCCCCAATCTTGTCCACGTCTTTGACACCATTTCTCTTCCTGACTCCTGGAAGGCCTGCCACGATGCCATCCCCGCCGAGGCCAAGAACATCAACATGGTTTCCACACTTCCCTTCCAGGACTACGACATTGGCGAGAAGCGCCCCGATGTCACCATGTTCCAAGAGTTTGTGTTTATTCCCAGCCACAACCGATTCGACCTGTCCAAGGAGCCCGAGAACGACGGTCAGCGCCAGTACGTGAACGCGACTGATTTTGTCAAGTGCATCAATGCGCGCATCAAGGCTGGCACTTTCCAGCACAACGCTGTCAAGATCTACGAAAAGAAGGGTGTTCAGAACGTCGAGGGAGCTGTTGAGTACTTCAAGACTGCCAATGTCTCTGCCTTCAAGCTCATTGTCCACTTCTAAGCGCGCGCTTCTATTAAAGCAAAAACGTAAATATGTATAGTTCATAAAATATAGCAACTTTCAATTCTATCAGCTCACTTGATCACCAGAAAATCTCATATCGGAGACGGCGTTCTTCTGTACCCTCAAGAAGGGCCAACTGTTCCACTTACTACTTGTGTTTCCACTATAGAGATGACCGTTATTTTTTTCTTTCCTTAGTTGGCTTCTAGAAACGGCCTCGCAGTAGGGTTTACTACACCACCTGAGAAGGCAGAAGGGCAGAATTGCTTAGCATTGAAGCAAAGTTCGTAATTGGCAATTTTGGGGTTCATTGTAACGAGGTTTTCGTTTTCTTGGCAAAATGCAGCCTTGCTTCTATTCTGTAGTCTAAATGACTTTGGATCAAGCAATATTGTCAAAATGGAATAATATTGTTGATACATGTCGGTGATTGGGGTATGATACTCCGAAGCTCGGATAAGCTATAGGGCGTAGATGGGTCCCTCGGTAGACATAGATAATGGCCTCAACCAAGCACGGACGTGTGGAAGGAGATTTTAATGCACTTTAGCTTCTGAGGATATCTCAGTAGCAATGTACTTGTGCGTGGTTTAGTTAACTACTCTAGAACTCGTTATTACCTAGAGAAGCAAGATCAGTAGTTTTGAAAAAGCAGCCTTTTGATAGATAGACCCATATGAATTTTTTACAGACCCCAAGATACACTGACTTCAGTATTCGAATTTGACTTGATGAGAAATAGTAGAATTATTTACTTCTCACAGCTCAGTAGTTAAGTTCGAAGCAATTTATTCACTATGATTCACGCTTGGATGTCCAAAAACTGAACCAAAATTTCAAATTCCATTCTGAACTCATCGACACCATTACTCACTCTGGGGTGAGCTTTTGTAATAAAAGACCTTGAGCTTATTATATTCATTAAAACCTTGATGGCCCAAGTCTGACTGGGTAAACTTCAACGGCTGCAAGTCAAGGTTAGATCCGTCTATGGGTGAGCATATCAACTTGGGTTTTTGAAGACACCTGAACCTGAAATAGAAACATCACACTATTTCAAAATCGCATTATTTTGAAAAAAACAGAATACATGCAAGGTA
>JAJMHO010000049.1:0-86446 GCA_030566085.1 Geotrichum histeridarum
TCTTAAGCTACAGCAGAAGGTGGCTCAGAATGAAGAAGACAGCATACGCGAAGACAATATGAGCCTCATGATGGATATGGCGCCGGACAGCATATTCCAGAAGATTATTCCCATGATTGCAGAGCAGCGGCAGTACATTAAAGAACTGCTCGATGGAACTGAAGGTAGCGCAAACGACACAACCCAGTCCATTGCCGTGGATTCAAAGCCAACACTACTACCGTCCACTCGCTCAATTGTGATTGGAGCCGTGGGGTTGTGTATCCTCGGCGCCTTGTTCTCAGACATGCTCAACAGCTCAAATTCCGCTGCAGCACCAGACGTACTATGGTGGCAGCGGTACGGTAGCACAATCGAGTCTTGGGGAGCTACGTTAGACAGCTGGGTTCGTCCTAAAAACCAGCATATCCCTAGTTAACTTGAAAAAACCCAAACCAGCACAAAACATAACTATATACTTCTACTTGAATCATGATTAATATAAGGCAGATATGAAGATGATCATCAGAACCCAAAAGATTGTATTAAGAGAAACCTCATGTACCCAAAAATAAAAGAACGCTATGATACAAAAACAAACGATGAAACTCCAAGAGATACCTATCTATCCCGTTTTTTTTTTTCTTTTTTAAAACATTTGCAAGAATGGCTGATGTGGGTGCTCAACTCTGCTTGCAACAGAGCGAGCAGGCCTCGGCGGCGCGACGTACTCCACATCGCTGTCCGGCCCATAGATCCACTCCAGCGTATCCTTGAAGATCTGTTTCGAAATCTCCATTTCCAGTGTATATTCAGCTTCGCGCATCCTGCTTTCAAACAGCTCGCAGCCCTCAATTAGCGGTGCAAACCCCTGGCGAGCCTGTTTATACCTCTTGAAAATGACCAGCGGCATCATGTTTGAAATGAGCGGGCACCCTCTCAGTTCGAGGACTGACAGGTTTTTTGTTGTGTACCCCAGAATACGGGGGACACTGTTGTTGGTCAGCAGGAAACAGTTGTTGAGCGAAAGCCGCTCCAAGTACCGGCCACGGTGAATGGCAAGTTCCCAGATTGTAGTGTCGTTGATGTGGCAGCCGGCCACGCCCAAGGTTGTGATTTTGGTGTGTCGCGCAATGCTTCGGATGCCTCGGTTGGTGATGCGGTGCCCGCAGTGCGTGCGCCCAACGTTCAGCATGGCCAGGTTGCGACAGTAGTGAGCCACTACTCGGATCGACTTGTCTGACACCTCTTCGCAGGCGCGCAGGTCAAGCTGTTCCAGCAGGGGGCATGCCCTGGCAATAGCTCCCACCACGCTATCGTTCACAGCGGTGCACCCAGGTACCACCACTTTTTTAAGAGTTCCGCCACGCATCAGCTCTCGCGATGGATACAAGTTAGGGCATGTATAAAATTCCAACCACTCCAAATTCCCGCCCACATCCTGCGCAATATTATCGACTTGATCTTGCGTAGTTTCTGTGAGTTTGTGCAGTACCAGCAACCGAGGACCAGGGGCGCTTGTAGATCCCCATGGTACAGCCTTGGACCTGTGGCCGTTACATTCTGAGAATTTGGCAAACAGGCTAGAGTCGGAGAAATGCAAATGCTTGTATAGAATACGGCAAGTTTCTTCGTACCAGATATGATTTACCAGCATGCAAGATAACAAGGGTGAAGCGGCTTCATCGTCAAAGAGCGTGAACGGGGCGCTAAAAGTAGGACCTGGCAGTTCAGTGGCACCGTCTGTTTCGTTAATAGCCTGCCAAGCTGTCGACCGATTTCCATACAGCAGCATGGCGTGTCTCCACGACATTGGCTTTCTTCTCTTTGGCGCAACTTCATGTGGTACTGGTGTCATTGCATCCAAATGCTGTATAATAAGGCTCACAATTTCAGGAACATTGAAAAGGTTTGGCGCAAACTTTGGGGTATGCAAGTCGCTCACAAACCGGATTGTAGCCTCGTTATACGACACCAGAGAGGCATTAGTAGCGCACAAGCTGCCTCCAACGATTTTCCCATCCTTTACCAGGCTGCTAGCCCAAAATGATTCTTTAGATGGACCCACTGTGTAATCCGAAAACGGATCACTCGGGATTTGTACATCACGGCGAATAAACTCCCCGTCTTTCTCCATGCTCAATGCAAGAGCCTGAGCCAGCTGAGGTTCAGCGACAACCGGTCCATACGTCGCTAAACCAAACTGAGAAGTAGCTTGCTCCTTTTCTTGCGATGCTTGAGGATGCAAGTCAGAAAATGATATTTCGTGTCTAGACTCTGAATCTTCATCATCTTCGTCATTATAGTCATCTCTGTTTTCGTAAGACCCAGATGATGTCCTGATGGTGGTTCCAACCCGTAGGATCGACGGACCTCTGGATAGAGGATACTGCTTTCTATCATGAATTGCGTCCAGAGGTAGTTGCGAATCGATCGGACCTTGAGTAGGAGTGATGGGAGACTCACCATCCACAGTGGACACTGATGCAATAGACTGTCCACTGAACTGGCGGCCAACCTGTCGCGGGAAAAGGTTTGTGAAGAAGCTTGTTTTAATACTCAACGTCTTGCGTCGAGTAGGGGTAGTCGGCTCAACCCTAGCTCGCACATCAGGCGGAGTGTCTGGTGAAATAGAAGGCAGTTCATGTTGATGTGAAGGGCCAGGATCTGCAACTGGCTTGTTATTAGGAGGGGTTTGGGGATTTGTACTATCGTCAACGTCTTCGTCGTCAAGATTCGCTGATCGTCTGAAAAGTCCTTTCGCAAATGCTGAAATTCGGGATCGGCCTTCAGACACACTTCGTTGCTTATTGATTCTTAATGGCGTATTAGGACCTGAAGGTCTGGGAGTTGGGTTGTATGGCCTAGGCCCTTGGACTGTCCGGAAACTTGACTCGTTCGATGATAGATAATGACCATCGCTAAAACTTCGCATTGTACTTTACCACTCAATGCTAGAACTACTTTGGTGATTCATAAAGAGATCACTGGGTTCGCAAAACTCAAAATGACTGTGATAAGACAAAATTATCAACCAGCTGGACAGTAAAAAGCCAGAGATTAACTGCAAATTCACCAAATTAATGGAAATATTTCAAAATGCCAGATACTAGTAACTTGTCTACCAGATATTAGTAAAGGTTTCATCGACAGGGACAAGAAGTTGCAAGAAGAAGGAAAAAAGATAACTCACCAAAAGTAAAAGCAAACTGGCAGGAAAAACGAGTGTGTACTACGGATATCAATTGAATATCAGTTTATGCAGTGAATGGTGGCCTTCGCTCAATGAGCTTATGTTGCACTGATATCAGCTTAAAACCGAAACCTAAGGTAACCAGAGCGCACTGAAGAGCCGAAAGAAGAGACAACTCAATGTCAACTTAAAGACAGTAAATGCTGGTAATGAGTGAGGGCCCAGCTGAAAGTGTCGAAGCAAAGAAAGGAAGGAAGGAAAAGTGAGTGAGAGAGAGAAGGAAAGAATCGTCGTAAAAAAAAGTATTCAACGAAGGGGGAAAGTGAAGGATATTATTTCTAATAAAAAGCCCAAGGTTCAGGTGTCAAACGTAATCCGAGAGGCAGACCTTGTGCTGGCCATGTATGAAGCCTTTGCACAAAGATGGCTGGATAAATTAGAGATACAGCATAGATGGGTCAAATATAAAGGTACTGCTTCAAGAAAGGGAGCAACCTAGACCAAGAGTATCGAAAAAAGAAAGAAGAGCCCTTTTGGTTGGCCCATCCAAGCCGACGGGCCTTATTTCAGCTGGCGCTACTCATCTTGGCTAGGATTGGTGCGTGGGTGGGTGGAAAGGTCATCTAGTTCAGTTGTGAGATGGTTGAATGTAGTAAAATAAAAATATGTGGCTGGTGTGTGGGAGAGAATTTGGCTGTGAAAGGTTAACCGTAATTCAATGCACTGCGTTTTTTTTTTGGTGCTTCAAGCATGGTCGAAACACCACACACGACAAAAAAACATACCCATCATTATACTACGATATGATACTATTGAACTGGGTGTAAGCTCAATGGATCTTTGCAGGATATTGAGTG
The DNA here is from genome assembly GCA_030566085.1 of Geotrichum histeridarum. Lineage (NCBI taxonomy): Eukaryota > Fungi > Ascomycota > Dipodascomycetes > Dipodascales > Dipodascaceae > Geotrichum > Geotrichum histeridarum. The sequence goes on from JAJMHO010000049.1 coordinate 4,030, forward strand.
GGACGCGGTCAACTGTCATTAATTAAATGATCCATAGTCTTGTCGCAGTGTAAGAGGTGGCTAGCTTCTAATACATCTACACTCATAGAGTTGACAGGTTTCAAATAAATGCCAGGCCTTGTGAAGCAAGGCAAAGCAAGCATTGCTTGTTCTCTCTGTATGCAATGTCTAAATTCATTTTTGTTAAAACGTGTATGACGTCCCAAAGGCTGGATCGTCATTGATCTCTACCCGGTTGTGTGTGTTACAAAGAAAAAGCTTGATAGTATTGCATAAATGCCAACCCAAAACAGAACTTAAAACTACATGATAAACCAGCCTTAGCGTTCGGCTCGTATACAAGCTGGGGTCGCCCTCCAAGAACGAAAGCATATAGCACAATGCGCTCGGATCCTGCCTCATCACTTATTTCTTCATTGTCCGTTGTTTCTCTGCATTCTCTACCACCTTTTCATGAATCGCCATGCCCTTGCGTCTACGCACAGATTCCATATAAAGTTTGGCCAGATTTTCTTTGTCCGCCAGTTCTCCCAGATCTTCCAGCTCTTCCACAGTCGTGGGGACCCAAAAGGGGTCTTCGTCGAGCACTTCAAACCCTGAAAAGACTAGCTGGGGGTTAGCAGCACCCGAGGTCTTTTTGCGGATCTCTTCAGAGAACCCAAACGCTTCAACAACTGGGATGGAGGCATGAATGATGTAAAATGGCGTGCCTTCTCGCATTTCCTCTGAAACAACCTTTCCTCGGCGTCGCGTAATGACACCATACACTTTACCCAGGACCTCTGTTGCAGCCTGGATATCACACTGGTAAGTTGCGAGAAGCATGCGTGGAGACCACTCTAAAAATGCTTGATGAATCTGTTCCCTTGTTTTGGAAATAAGTTGTCCAGATACCTTTGAATCGGCTGTGCTAGGGCTTTCATTAGCTTCGCTTGCAACTACGGTGGCAGACTCGACAATGCAGATAACGCCTTCCACAGGTTCCGCACAAAGAGGTCCTCTTTGAACTGCGAGCTGGAAACCAGTCAGAAAACTCTCTTCATACGGGAATCTATCATGTTTCTCGCCATCTGGCTTAGAGAACCTGTAATATAGTTAGTAAATGAACTTTTAGGGCGTAGTACAACTTACACTTTTCTGATCAAGACTCCTTTGGGATCAGATAGGATATTGGGACCAACACGTCTAGGGCCAAATGTAACAATACTCGACACCAAGCTCTCGATCGATCCATGAATATCCTCATGGTAATCACCTTCGCTTTTCAAATTTTCATAAACTGAAATAAGGTCTTTCTTTAATTGTTTCAAGCCCTCTTGGTCGTGCGAAATATCGAAATCGTCCTTTTCGATGATATCATCGTCTTCCTCAAACTCTTCCTTGGCGCTGGGCTTTTTGGCAGTAACCAACTTTTCAATACGATCAGAGTTGTCGTTCAAAAAGCTCGTAACTGCTCTGGGTAGCGGCTCAATACGGAAATTGAGTGCTAAATGATCGTTCTTGATCTCTACAACACCTCTGGGGGTGGCTGATTTTTCTTTGGGAACCACAATAGATTCTCTGAAAGGAACAATAGGTTTAGAAGCCTGAATGTCTACCTTTGCAAATCTCTCTCGTAAATCCTTCAAACAGCGCTCCAAGTGCAGTTCTCCGGCGGTCATTAAAATATGCTCACCATTCTCTTGAACCATCACTTGAACCATGGGATCAGACAAGTTGAGAAGACGAAGACCTTGCTCGAGCTGATCTAGCTTGGTCGGGTCAACAGGCTCAACTGCAACACGTACAATGGGAGCACCCATGGTACTTAAACTGGCGAGATTGGGTCCGCCATACTTAGGTGATACTAGTGTACCATTCTTGAGAATCTTACCATCCAAGCCTCCAATGCCAACAATATTGCCAGCGGGAACCTCTTTCAAAGAAATCATGTCACGTCCCATCAGCAAGTAAAGATCACTGATTGTGACGGTGTCGCAGTGCCTGTCGGGAAACTCTGGATCGTACTTGGGCTGCAGAAGTAGTAGTTCTTGGCCAACCTTCAATGTGCCACTAAATACTCTTGCAAACCCAATCAGTTTTTCTTTGGCAGGTGCTGTCTCCTTCTTGGCTTGTGCCTTCAAGGCCTCGAAATCAAAGTCTTCCTCAGCATAAGCATCATACTCATCACCTCCAGCAGCCACTACATCGGAAGAAGATTGGGCTATGCTAGATGCCAGTTCACGAGCTTTTCGAGTTCTTTCTTGAATAGATGTCAACTTGGTGTCTTGCTCTTTTCTTCTCATGAGTTCCTCTTCCGGAATTGCAATAACCTTGGAAATGTAAGCAGTAGGCGGACCAGATCGGTCACAGTCAATCATGGCATCACGCACGACTGGTCTCAGGGATTTGCCTCCAATGACTGATTCTAAAATGGGCGGCAAACGCTCGGATTGTGCACTCAAAGGTGAAGGAATAATGTCAATTACACTCAAGAGAACTGAAACAGAAAGAGGAATCCACTGGGTAAAAATGCTTGACAGCAACGCCTGTCCGTCTTTGGCTTTCAAGTCTCGAGGGTGGATTTTCAAGTTAAGCGCCGTTACAATCTTGGTCGACTTTTCTGCATCCCTATTTACAACTGTCGAGTCGTAAACGGCCCAAACAGTCTCAAGAACAAGCTGTACAAAGAGCGGGCGAGCGTTCTTGCCCTTATGCTTAGGGCCGACCACCTTTTTGGTTTTAGCATCAAAGTAAAAGTCACCCCAAAGCACCTTCTCCAGCTTTTCGCGCTTCATGCCTAGCTTGCGTTCATAGATAGCTGCAAATTGAGAAACATTGAATCCCCAACCGTCAATGGCACTTGCAAAAATCACATTGTTCTTTTCCGGCGAAAAATAAATGTCTTCGTCACTCTTTTCTACAAACTCGTTTGCGCTAGCTGAGTTTTCTTGTTGCTCGCGCCATTTCAAATCTTCTTCCATACGCTCGCCAGCAAAAAAAGAGCCCATGACAGCGTTAACCTGTTCAACTAGTCGAGTTAAATGTGTGTATGCTTCCATAGGGGTCAATTGAAGCTCGTGTATCAGTCGATCCATTTTATTGATGACTAGAATTGGCTTAAGTTTCTCGATCCAGGCTTGTCGTAGTACATTAACGGTTTGTGAGCAGACACCCTCAACAACATCGACGAGAATGAGAGCACCATCACAAAGTCGAGAGGCAGTAGACACTTCTGATGAGAAATCGATATGGCCTGGCGAATCAATCAAGTTGATCAGGTATTCCTTGATCTGAGGCTTCTCTTCTTCTACACAATGTTAGCAAGTTAAAGTAGCAGTTAATCAAATAATAACTTACCAGTTAAAGGCTTGCGGGCGACTTTAAAATATAGCGAAACAGCACTGGACTATCGTGCGCGTTAGAACCAGACCCAATTAATAATCACATCGCGATTCAGATCACCATACCTCCATTGTGATACCACGCTCCTGCTCATCAGGCCGCGAATCTAAGAACCGCAATTTTCCTGCCATGTTTTGTGAAATGATACCGTTACTCGCCAGTAGCGAGTCCGACAACGTCGTTTTGCCGTGATCCACATGAGCTAGAATGCAGATATTTCGCACCAAGTCGGGCAGAGCCTGTAAGCGCTTGAGAATTTCGGGGGAAACCACCATTGTGATTGATATGCAATATTAGTTATTGAATGTATAGAATAATAATGAACAGTGATAACAAAAGGGAAAGTCAAGTCGGTTATAAACGCTGCTAGTGAACTAAGAGTAGAAAGATTTTTCAAGTATGAGCAACGGACAATGGAAGAACTTTAGCCCTAGCCCTAGCAGTGAGTAATGTCTGGTCATATTGAGTGATCAGTAGATGAAAGAAATGGTAGAAGAACATTATGTGGTATCTAAACTGTATTTGATCTTATGGCGAAATGCTTTTGACAAGTTACTAGCAAAAAAAAACTGAGCTTTGCCTACTTCACTATGACCTTAAGCTCAGATTGCGGCATTGAGTTTTCTCTCCCAAGAAAGAACCCAGATCCCTCTCACGTCCACTAAGTTTGTGTTATGTAAAACTCCCAACTGCTAATTTTCACATTGGCCCAGTGGAAATTATCAACACCTTTCGAATACCGCAAACCTTCAAGAGATCATGCCACAAGCAGAGAGACAGGAGGCTGGTTCCAAAACATGTCCTCTGTGTAACACTGTACTTAAGCGGTGTATGATAGATCATGGAAAGGCAGTGGAGATCTGCCCAGTTTTGACGGTAAGTTTCAGATCATGAATGTGAATGAAGGAACCCTAGATCTAACAGGATGAATAGTGCGCATACCCATTCAACAGCACCGATATCGAGTCGCTTGTAACTCCAGTATCAGACGAAGAAGTTTTTAAAAACGTTGCAGACCGAATGAAGAAAGCAAACTTGGATTCAAATGTTATATCCAAGCTTTCTCAAAACTAAAACGCACTACAACAGCATCTTTTACAATCATGACGAATCTATAGATTACCTTTAATGACCATACACGCAGGGCAAGCCCGTTGAACTTGAATTTGAACTAGCAAATGCATCATATTATATTGCTTATGGTTTGTTGGCGTTGTACATGGCTAACAATAAATAAATTAATGAAAGGGGATAGCCCTATAGGAATGGAACTAGGGTCCAACTGTCTTAGTAAGGATGGTGGTTGAGAGGATAGACCGATCCAGCGTACTCGCTGTCGTTATCATATCGACGATCATCTTCAAGGAGCTCCTTGACCTCCCATGCACTCTCCTTATTACTGACACTGAACTCCAAATCCTCAGTAGTAATCATATCCCAGTACTTGTAAATCATCATAGAAGCAAACAGGTTGGTCAGTGAGGCAAAGAAAAGACCGTCCAGGTAGTGCTTGACATTGTCACAAATAGTCTTGGAGAAAGCGTAAAGCAGAACTTGGCCAATGACGAAGAACACAGTGCCAAGAGCAATGGCTCCAAAGGCCCAAAGGTCACGCAAAACGTAGATGGTCAACACAAACTGACTGACAATGTAGACGAAGATGAAAAGAGCATTCAAAATGTAAAGAACCACAAAGAGAGCAGTGGTTTGTGAAGGAGAGAACGCAGCACCACCCCAGCCCTTGAAAGTCAAAAGGGCAAACACAAAAGTAAGCGCAAAGGCACCAAGACTAGAGAATCTCAGGAACCAAACAGAGCGAGGGGTACCATCTTCCCAGAGCTGGAAACCCAACAGACCGTTAATCATCAAGCACCAACATGTGGCCGATGAGAAGCCAGACTGCACTGCCACAAAGTAAGGGTAGGCACCCGATCCTGGAGGAACCACACCGCTGTCAATAACAAGTGAGAGGACCGTCAACACAATCAGCAAGCCGAAAAAGTCAAGAATTTCTCTGCGTCCAATAGCAGTATACTTTGTTCTAATATTAATAATCATGATGGCAAGCACAGCGAGTCCACCGATGTTAATGAACGCATTGCCGATTTGAAAAATGATGGTGTTGGCAAGATCTATGCTTCTTGCAAAGCATTCTGGAAAGATTCCGACTGCAGCAGTGATAACAGAGTCACGGGCTGCGTCGCCGTAGGGTCCGACCAAAGGACATAACGGCAGAGCAGCCTTTGTGCAAATGAAATCAAAATCACCAAATCCCATGATGAAGTTTTGCTATGGTCTTCTAGATATGAAAAGCGGACTGAAATGAACGAGGCGAGAGAAAAGTGAAACTTGTTGAGATATCACGCCGTCACAGAACACACACTTCGGGAGGGAGGAACAGAAAGGAAACTGTTGGGTTCAGAATGCAGGAAACGTAAGCTGAAAGAGCGAGTGACAAGAAGAAGGAGAAGAAATCAGAACGAACGCCAGTCTGTTAGAAGTGACGAAACTAGTTGGTGGAAAAAAAAAAAAAAAAAAACGGCGTAGGCAGGGGAGAAACAGAGAGGAGGGCTATTTTTTTTTCTTATTTTTATTTTTGTTTTAAAAGAAAATTTCTATGTGTTTCGCTGTCGTATAGCGCCGTCACAATAGGCAAATGAAAAACATTGCATGACACGTGATAGGGAAAGAGTTATATTTAGTACTGGTAAGTTATGGCATAACTTCTAAGTACTAAGTCATATCTCGCCATCTTTCACCCTAAAGGTCTATTGCAGTCCATCCACTCCAGAACTTCAACTCCCCACCTTTTATATGTGAAATGGCGTTCAGGCGGCTAACAGTAAGGGCTGAATCAAGCCTTTCAACGACGCATCTACGATGTATGTCGACGTCATCGCCATCTTTGTCTGTGCCGCCTCGAGCTATTTTGTTTCCTGGTCAGGGCTCCCAGGAGCCAGGTATGCTGGCTAGCTATGCGGAGCGCTACCCTCGAATCGTGAAGCCCATATTGGAAGAGCTGGATGAGTCCTTAAAACAAAAGTTCTCGGAGGTGCTGCTTTCAAAAGGAGATCACGATAAGATTGATATCAACCGCACATTTAACGCCCAACCCGCGATATTGACGACCAGTTTTACGATTGTTCAGATCCTCAATCATCTGAATAATGGGGAGCTGCTCAAGGACAATTTCAGATTTGCGCTGGGACATTCTCTCGGCGAGTACTCGGCTTGCACTGCCACAGGGGTTCTTGAGTTTGCAGACGCAGCGCGACTAGTTAGGGAGCGTGGATTGGCGATGGAAGAGTCGAAGCAAGTATTTTTGGACAAACATGGCCAGGATATTGAGCTGGGAATGTACGCTGTTGTGTTTTTAGGGGTGAAGAATCTGCAAACTACCCCGTCTGAACATATTGTAAAGCTGATCGACGAAACAATCTCGAAGCGAACCGATCTTCACCCACTCTTTAAATACATTGGCCTCGGCAACATCAACTCGGGCTCTCAAATCGTCTTCTCGGGTCCCAAAGTTGCCATCGATGAGCTAGTTTCTATTCTCAAGACTGAGCTGAACGTTAAGCGAGGTTTCAAGTCTTTCCCACTAAATGTGTCAGCGCCTTTTCACTCACCAGTCATGGAGTTTGCACAAGAGCGATTGGCAGAGATCATAGAAAGCAAGGACCGAAAAATCAAACTTAACTGGCCGCCATCTATTCCTATTGTCGCCAACGTCTCCGCTCGCCCGTTCCAATCTGTGGAAGAAATCAAGTCTAGTCTCATTCAATCTTGTACTCAGCGAGTCTACTGGGTTGACTCTATCAACCATATTTGCAAAGATCACTCTATTAAAGAACTAGTCGCAGTTGGTCCTGGCAATGTGGGCGACTTCACCAAGCGTGATTTAGGAAAAGAGGTTGACACCAAGCTACTTCAAGCAGATACTCTCGAAGAGTTTCTTCAAACACTGTAAATAATAAATTGTATGTATATAAGCCACTAAGCTAATCTATTGAACCATTCTTGGGCAAGCAAATCCCATACCTCCTGTGCAAGTGCAGAAGCTCCTGCGGCAGACGTACCCTGAGCTTCAATGTATACTTTCAGCTTTGGCTCCGTTCCACTTCCACGGGCTGTGAAACGTACAACTTCGTTCTCTTTACCCTGGAGCTTGACAGTGATCATTTGGGAAGATGCTGACACTGGCAAAGTGGGAGTATGATCTGAGGTGGATGAGTCGTAACCCTTCGTCAAATCACGCCAGTAAGTAATGGCAAATCTGCCGATAGATCGAGGGTAGTCTGTTGCACCGTTATACTTGCGGATAGCCTCAAAGATTTCAGTCGTGACTGCAGGGTCTCTTGAAATGTAGTAAGAGTTGGACTCCTCAAAATAGCCGTACTTGGTGTAAATCTTTTCTAACTCAACAAGAGGAGCAAAATCCTTGGTTGACGCAGCCCACTTCATAAATACGGTAGCGGCACTGACACCATCCTTATCATGAACCACTGGGAACATGTATCCAATGGCCTCTTCGAATGCAAAGGGTACAACAAACCCTTCTTGTTCAAGATCAATGGCTCTGTTGCCAATCCACTTGAAGCCAGTAAGAGTGTCCTCATATTTAAAGCCTCTCACTTTAGCCATGCTAGCAATAAGCTGACTGGACACTGTAGAGTTCAGCAAAGCAAGTTTGGAAAAGTCACCTCCAGATTCCTCATATCTGTTAACAGCATTCTCAGCAAACAGTGCTCCCAGTTGGTTTCCTGTCAGCTGAGACCATTGGCCAGTAGTTGTATCTTTAACAGCAGCTGCAAAACGATCAGCATCAGGATCATTGGCCAGAACCAGAGTGATTCCATGCTTGTCAGCACAGGCCTTGGCGAGATCAAGTGCACCCTTCTCCTCTGGATTAGGAAAGGACACAGTAGGGAAATCAGGATCAGGTGTGCACTGCTCTTCAACAATGACTACAGAGTCCTTCAGTCCCAGAAGATCAACTGCTTTCATAAAAGGAGCAAGACCAACTCCATGCATAGCTGTGTACACAAACTTGGTGGGAGTCTTCTCAGCGGCAGACAGAGTTCCAATTCTAGCCTTGATTGCGGCAAAATACTTGTCTTCCATCTCATCGGTGATATCTGCTTCAGTACGGATCAAGCTGACGTCAGATGTCCAAGGAATCAAGTTCTTTTCAATTTCATTAGCAATACCAGCATCATGAGGAGGGATGATCTGGCATCCGTTACCCCAGTAGACTTTATAGCCGTTATCCTGGGCAGGATTATGACTGGCTGTGATCATAACACCACAAGAAGCATTGAGCTGATCAACTCCAAATGGTACCAGCGGAGTATGAACCAGTCTGCCATAGAGATAGACCTTGAACCCAAAGTGAGAGAATGCCAGAGCCGTGAGCTCAGCAAATCTCTTGGAGTTGTGACGATGATCGTGACCAATAACAATTCCTCGGGCCTTTGCGTTTTCGACCGTATCAGAAACGTATTTTGCAAGACCTTGCGAGGCTTGAAGAACCGTTAAATCGTTCATGCAACTGAATCCGGCCTGCATCTTGGCCCTCAAGCCAGCAGTTCCAAATTCAATACCTGAAATGTTAGCAAGGAGCTAGATCCACACAAAGGCAGCTACTCACGCTTTCTCAAACGGCTTTCAAGCTCTTTAGTGTCATTTTTCTCGTGCAAGGCCTTTATTTCGGCTTTTGTTGTTTCGTTCTGTGGGCAGCGTTAGAAAAGAACAGATCAAAGGGCCAAAACACACGTACAAAGTCCAAGTCTAACCAGGACTTAACCAGAGATTCTAAGCTTGGATCCATGATGTCTTTCTGAAGAAAATAATGTAAAAAAAAGGAAGAAGGTAAAAGAATAACTGGAGAAGAAAGAGAACAAGTGCGAGCCAAGAATTTGAGTTGTACAACGTTCTCCCACTTTGTGCATCATCAGGTTTGGGCCGCGCGCGATACGGCCGTACCGTCGGAATCTAGGATCCCATCCGACGGATCTAAGATTTTGGAAAACCTTTTGGAGAAAGCAGTGAAAGACGATCTTCTTGCATGTTGAGATGAAGAACCATGTACTCGACTAGCAAATGAGCTTAGCATGAGACTGTCCGACAGTCGTCTCGTCACAGGCCATTGTTGTTGGGTTGGCTGAATCATACATAGAAGTTCGCAAGAGTCCATTTTAGTATGGGTATGAATAATAGTAGTCGATTTAGCTGGATTTCTAATGTCTTCAAAACAATTGATGAAAAGAATGATTTATCTTTGACAAACTGGCGAGCTCAACTGAATTTAAACAGCTTCAGTTGTCAATGAGACTACCGAGAAAGGTACGTGCTTGCGACCTTTCAAAGCTTTGCTGAGGAGGGATTTCTTGTTGAAGTGCGGGACAAAAGACGGTTTACTCATTTAGGTAAACCCCCACCCTCCGGGTATTCGACCGATTCTGCGGAGTGATATTTTGAAAAAGCAGCAGTTTTCTTACTCAATTTTTTGCGTCTTTTCTCTCTACACCTCCTCATATTCAATAATAAATCATGTCAGCCGCTAGAACATTCAGAGTAAGTTTCATGAGATGTTGAGATCAATATTGGGTTGCGGTGCAAAGTTTTAACTTGATGTGTTTAGCGCCTGGTACGCTTCATCGGAAACGACAATAAAATCCACTACGGTGATGCAATTCTCCCCAAGGGAACCTTTGATGCTCGCCTCGCCAAGGAGGCTCATCTGATTGAGGGAAACCCACTTGGTGACCACAAGGTCTCCAGTACCAAGGCCCAGATTGTGAAGCTCCTGTCGCCTCTGGACAACTCTCAAGTTGGTACAGTCAGGTTCCTTGGACTCAACTATCGCAAGCATGCCAAGGAAATTAATATGGATATTCCCAAGTATCCAGTTCTGTTCTACAAGCCCATCACTGCTCTTGGCGGCCCCAATGATTCTATTGTTGTTCCTCGATTTGCTCAGATCGGAAACTCAACAGACTACGAGTGTGAGCTGGTTATTGTCATTGGCAAGCCCGCCCGCGATGTCTCTGTAAAGGATGCTTTAAATTATGTTCTAGGATATTCTGTTGGAAATGATGTGTCTCAGCGTGTCTGGCAGATCAAGAAGGGTGGTGGCCAGTGGAGTGTTGGCAAGATGTTTGATGGTTGGGCGCCCTATGGCCCCGCTATTGTATCTTCTTCCCTGATTCCTGACCCCCAAACCCTTACCATTTCTACTGTACTGAACGGTGAGACGGTTCAAAAAGAGTCAACCTCTGATATGATTTTCTCTGTTGCTGAGGCCGTGTCTTTCTTGTCCCAGGGTTCTACTCTCATGCCTGGTGACTTGATCTTCACTGGTACTCCCTCTGGTGTCGGATCTGGAAAGAACCCCTGTGTATGGCTTGCCCATGATGACCAGGTCACCGTTTCACTGTCTGAGGTCGGTTCAGTGAGCAGCAAGGTAATCTTTGAGAAGGGCGGACCACTTCCTGACATCAGCCCCAAGCTTTAGACTATAACTCAATCTGTCATACAATTATAACCAAAGAAACTCACACTGTCCCATTAAAATGCTGTTTAGATTATATGCATAACTCCATCATGACTCTCAGACATGAATATTACTATCGCTGACGACCTCGCCGCCTTGAAAGACGACTGAAAATACCAGTACGTCCTACATCATCATCAGACTCTCCGTCGCTATCGGGGTTGAAGACTCCCCGCCTCACACTAGTGACCTCCTGCTCTGATTCACTGTCTTCAAACGCAGGCCGGGCGGTAGGCCTGTACACTGCATCATCTCCTCGTGTATGATAGGCAACTTGACTTCTATATCTCTCAACTTCAGGCCGTCGATCATTGGGATCGTGCTCTAGGTATCCAGCAGTTCCATATGTAATCTCTCCTGGTAAATCTAGTAGCTCATCATCAAGTTGAATAGGTCGGGATCTTCCTCCAAGCTCACGTGTGTCTTGCGAACTTGCAGTTGTTGTAGGTGGGGGTGGAACAGGTGTCTCTCGGTCTGACTCGTCAGAAAGAACAATAGTATGTTGTCTCCGTGTTCTTGCCGGGGGCCTGGTTGTCTGTGTTGTTCTTGTAGGCGCCCTAGTTGCTTGTGTGGCGGTTGCTGGAGGAACTGGGGTAACCCTTGTGGTGCTAGGGCGTTGATTTCGCGTAGGCCTTCTGGGAGGTTGCCTGTTATGATCAGGCGACCTCAAATCAATGGCATCTTCACGGCTGCCATGTGTTGGCGAGTTCATTGGAGGAGCTCCCGAAAACATGGCAATGTCTCGTCTTTGTCTTTCGTTGAGAGATGGGGAGCTTGGAGCAACTCTCCTATTTCGATTGGTAGGTGCTGCGCTTGGAAATGATGCTGAATGGTAAAATTGAGGTGTTGAATATGCTGGTGGAGGAGTATCAGGAACGTTGTGAGCCATTCTCCTCAGCCTAGATGCTATATTAGAATCCTGAGGAAGAGCTAGAGGAGGTCGAACAGCATATCCGTACTGTTGCGGGAATCCAGAAGATCCAGCAGGGACCATATTGGTAACGCCCCAGGCTGAATCTTCGTCAGAGGCATTACCCATGAAATCATCATCGTCAGATTCTTCTTCAAACAAAGGTGAGTTATCTACAAAGGGATAGGGGGCAATCCCTCCAGTGACGTCAAATTCCTCTCCATAATCAGACTCCGTAGACTCTTGAGTAGCGTCGTCAATAAACTCTTGATCTGATAGTGTTGGAATTTCTTCAAAAACCCTTCCAACTCCTTCATTGAATTCGTTCTCGAGATCGTCACCTTCGCCTTCGTCTGAGTCAGTATTCTCTAGTTCAGAAATCTCCATTCCAAGGCCACGGCGCCACCCGCAATGGGAACACTCAGCACCCTCAAGCTCCCAGACACATCGAGGACATCGCCTGACTTGATCTTCATGGTCTGACAACGGCATCTGTGGCTCTTCATCGAACAAGAATGGAAATGGCGTGTGATACGCTGTATCATGATTGAATCCTTGAAGAGCAGCTTCTTTTTGCTCTTCATACTTAAGTTTCAGTTGTGGATCCGCCGAAACTGCTTCCACCAATATTGTGGTCAGTGATCGAATCTATGAAATGTTAGAACCCCCGAAATGTAGCATAGGGAACCATACGTACTGTGTGACTAAGAACAGGCTTCTGAGTCAATTCTTCTCTACACGTTGGACATGAGAGATTTCGCCGGAGCCATTCAAACAAGCACTAAATTTCATGTTAGGACGGGCATATGGACTATGAACTCAAGCGTACCGTGTAACAGAAGGCATGACCACAGGTCGTCACGCAGGGAGCGAACATCACATCCTGGCAAATCGGACAGATGACATTTTGCTGAACCTTCACTAGCAGTTCCAGAGCTGGGTCAACGGGCTATATAGCAGGTTAGAACTAAGAGCAACACCACCAACTCAAGGCAGGACCATACCTTGTCTTCAAAGAGCTTCTTCAATCCCAAGTGATCGAACTGCTTTCCTTCCTGAGCCATTTGAAAATCTTGACTTCAAAGCTTCGCCACTGGAAATATTAGACGTAAAAGTAGCGCTCAACTCTCCTTAGATTAGTGAAGAAAGAAGGCGGAATCGTTTGGGTTCAAGAAACTTCTTTATGGCTGAACTTTCCTCTCATAGAGTGTTAATTAAAAATCACGTGACATAGCTACTGCAGTGCATACCTATACGGTGATCTGAATCGAGTAGGCCCTAAGTTACATATAAGTGAAAGTTAACCAGCCTCTACATATGGAACGACGAAAGCATCATTTGGCTTTATTAGTATGTCCTTTCATACATTGGAACAACTATTATTCGCTCATCTATGATATAACACTCTGGTTCATAAATAAATCACACGAGTGGGGACGGCTTAGACAATATTTTGGTACAAGTACTTCGGCCATAATTCCTCTCGTCTTGACCAGCCGTTCCCTGAAATTAATGATGCGCTGTGCAAACTCTGAAGTCCGCTTATGACCATTAGAATCTCGATTACCAGACCAAAGGAGCTCAGCTAGTGCAGCAGCGCGGGGCCAAAGCTTTTGGTCGACAACATTATCATCGCTTTGCTCCGACCACAATGCAACGCTAGCTCCAAGAATCTGGCTGCGGTTATAACTTAGCGGTTCTTCAGGTGTATCGTAAGTGAAATCGTAACTGTAAATTCGCTGCCAAGTTTTGTAAGGTGCACACCATGATCCTCCAGGTCCTTGATAATTAAAGCTATGCTTTCCTGGCATTGGGTCTGTTTGCACATTATAAGATGGATCATTCGTAACGAATCCTCCGGCGCCACAGTCTAAATAGAAGAAATCCGCGGGTGAAACAATGACATCATAACCTCTTTTGAGCAGCTCTCGGATATTCTTCTTACCACCCATCCAAGATTGTAAAATAACAGATGACTGGGGTATATCATGAGCTCCTGCTTGCTTCGAAAGAAGTGCATCTTCCCACATTATGATGCGACAATTTGGACGGTCCTGCAAAAACATTGGAAGTGTCATATCAATCCAGGTCTGAACAAGATCTCTATATGTCCTTGTAGAATTTTCCCGGAACCACTCAGACACATGATGCGAATAGTTGTAACAGTTCGGCACAATTTCGTCCAACCCTACATGGAAAAAGTTATCTCTGAAAACTGAGCTTACTTCCTCATATACCTTTTCAACTATAGGAAGTGTTTGCGGATGCAAAATATCTAGATGACCTGGTGTCGGCTGAGAAGCAGTGTGTAATTCCCAGTTATCTCCATAGCCATTCCAGAACGAATCGCCACATGCCACTATTTCAGGATTCACTTGCTTCCAACCGCTATTAGAGTGAGCAGGCATATCAATCTCAGGAATCACTCTAATTCCTCTCAAATAAGCGTAATGAGTTATCTCCTCCACATCATTTGGAGTATAAACTTCACTTGGCGAGTATGCATCAATAGTCATGCCTGGGAACGTCTTTAACTCAAGTGGCCAAGATTGAGTATCCACGATGTGCCAGTGAAAAACATTTAGTTTAGCCAAAGCCATTGTATCAATTTGACGAAGCAGCGCTTGAACTGAGTAAAAATTGCGAGCAGTGTCAATCATGACACCTCGGTAAGAGAATAGAGGAAAGTCGTTAACTGAAACTGAGCGCTCAATGAAAACCTGCTGCAGTTCGGTATCCCATTCAACCAACTGCTCCAATGTACTAAGTGCATGAAGGGCACCCCATACTGTTACACTGGCAATATTAATTTCTCTTGGATTGACGTCGAGAGAGTAAGACTCATTGACACCATGCTGTAATTCTGCACCAAGGTTGTCGACATGGATATGAAGTCTTGAGATTTCATTTTTACCAGAAGTATGTGAATGGTGTTCAGTGAAACCCAACTGGTACTGCGGTAGGGATCCATATTGATCCTGAATGCTATTGACTTCTAACGGTCTAGTCTGCAAACTAGGTCTAGTAGTAGAAAGGTTGGATTGACTGAAGAAAACTTGTGTAGAATTATCTACTGGCAAAGGAAAATGGCGATATTTGGGCGGTGGCCCTGCTAGTGCCTCAGGTATCCATTTATCAGTGTAAATCCTATTAAGACTTCTATCAATGGCTGAGACGAGAACTTCATTTTCTGTGGGATAACTAATCTTCAACTGGTCTCTGGCAGTAAAGTAAAGTGAAGAAATAGAAGTCTCCGCATCATTTGCCCATTCTATTGAGATCGGCTTTGGTAGTGGATTTGCGCGAGGGCTGAAGGTTTCGCAGTGTACACAAATGATAGTAGCAACAAGTACACAAAAAAGCAGATATGGTATCTTTCTAAATAGTTGCATCAGAAAACACAGGTTATGCGAACTTATGCGTTTTCATAATCTGTTAAGGAATCATGAGTTATGTTGGAAACGAGGCAAGTGTGGAGATCAAGAGAGATCAAAAAGATTATGTGGGCTTAGAATTGTTATATGCAAAATAAGTCACTAACCCTACACTCTGAATGAAATAAACTAAAACTATGTTAACAACCTTCTAATGAGCTCCAATCTTTGATATTAAGCAATTAATTTCGGTTTCTGCCTCCTCTAAGCAAATTGGCAAAGGGACTGTTTCTCTGATACCAGTTAATCAAGGTGCCGAATACGTTATTACTGGGTCTGTTCTTCTGACTGGCTTGGGTGTAGCCCCCAACTTGAACAGAGCGGGGGAACCCAGAGTTTGCTGGAATGCTCTCAATCTCAGATTGTCGGCCACTGAAGTCGGCCAGTGCAATACCAATTTGCATGTTATTCAAATCATAAACCACGTAGAAGTTGCGCAGGAAAATATCACCAAAGATAATCTGACCAGCGCTACTGGAGGAAGGACTGAAGGCAAAAATCTTGATTCCAGGTGGGACGGGTGGCCCAAGCTTTTCAGAATCAATCAAAAGGTCTTCAAGTCTAACTGTGAATTGCACGCCCGAGAAGGTGAAAACGACTTGTGTATCGGGATTATAGCTTCCAGCTGTTGCAACATAAGCTCCAAAGTGGTCATTGAAGCTGATTCCAATTCTGCTTGCAAGGTTAGCAAGGATATCATCAGGCAAGCTACCCAAAGTTGTACCTGAGTCCAAGTTCACTTCGCAGCCTCCAAAATTGTTGCCATCCGCAGTAATGCTGTCCAACTGGATATTATAACGAGTGTTGCTTACACGGGGAACGGTGTACAAGGTTCCTCGATACTTGGAGTGATCAATAGCACCAAATAAGACAGCGCCTTGCTGAGCATTGACATTGTTTAAGAAGAGAGAAAATGTTGGCGAATCAATATGACCCTGCTCATATAGACTGGCAGGCACATTACTATAAGTGAGGCGATAGCCAAATCCTTGGTTGGTACTCTCCAAAGCAGGAACTCCAACGCCAACCAAACCAGGTAAACCGTTAAGACCGTTTCCTTGTGTAACAACGGCAAAACTTTGCTGGGAAATTTTGGCACCTCCAATACTTACATCGTCAGTGCCCCAGCTTCCTTTGGCGGCGCCACTGACATAGTTGATACGAAAGTTGGTATGATTGTTATGATATGATTGAGACCGAGATGCATCAAATGTAGCCACGTTATTTTGACCAGCAGTGGGCCCAAAGAACCATAGATCGCTGGATCCAGTATCTAGAAGAGCCGCTAGTTTCTGAGGAGGATTGCCAACTTCCATATCAATCTGGTAGTAGTTGATTTGATTCAGCAAAGGCGTATCTATATTGCCGCGCTTGACAAATGGTGATTGAGTCAAGTTGAACTCCTGTTTGCTAAGGTCTGCGATGATATACTTGGGCTCATGCTGATCTTCATCCTTGAGAGGACTTGCTGTGACTGCTATAATCGAAAAAGATAATACTGAGAATAGAGAGAATTTCATGGTTGAATTCGATGATGATAAAATACAATTTGAAGGTCAAAGCTTGACCTCTATATACGTTTTTCATTTCCAGTGTTAATTTCATATCGTCTTTATGAAACCAACACATGAGCATGTTTTTAATTACTTTAGGCAGGAGCTTGATCCTATGGATCAACTATTAACATATATGATAACTGAAACAACCTTAGAAGGCAAGAAAATACGCATTTAGTAGACTACCTGAAGCACTCGCTTATATCTAATAATGTCTAGATTATTGATTCATATCGATCTGCTTGTAAATAGAATGGCAATTTCTTTGAAATCACTGCTTAAAGTGTTTTGCATGAATGAAAACAAATCAGAGCCGAATGTTTGATTAATTCTGTAAATTATCATCAATCTTTAGTGGTCAATTGATGCAGCCTTTCCCCTTTTCGTTTGTTTTTGAATACAGCAGCTAGCAACTGACTTAGAGCGCCTAATGCTAAACTACAATGCTTTAATGATTATATTTATGCCAGAAAAAGGTAAGGCTTTGAGTTGTAGACCGCAGGGGCCTCGACGGCTAATGTATCACATTTTTGGCAGCTCGTTCGCTGACCCTGAAAATTCTGAAAAAGAAAACCACTCAGGAACGTTGATCACCGGGGCATAGCATAAAAACATGAATAACTCAGCCTGGTAGCTTTAGAATTTTTGTAGGAATTCTTGTAATAGAAACCTTAAGCAGACTTGTAGGAATAGATTTTGGAACCTTAGCCCCATACTTGGCATGTGTTTGTGACCGTCGGGCACACTAGTCTCAAAGGTAAATTTTCAATATACAAATCATATATTAAAACTATTTTATAAGTGAACAAGTATTATATCAACGGCTGGAACAAACAGAAATTTCATACTTCCAATCATTCGTCAAGACTAGACAGGTCAATCTCTGGTTCATCCTTTCTTGAAAAATAAGGCTTTTGAACTGTTTCATAATACGGAGCCTTTGACGTTTTATTCATGCCCCTCAAAGTGACTTTATCAAAGTAATGCTTGTAGACATCACCATCATAATTGCCCAGCGTCGAATTTATGAAGTAATCTGACAAGTTGAATGCATCCGTGAATGGAATTGCTTGGCTACGGACTCTGCCGCAGTACTCATCAACAAGCTTAGTGACTTCCCTAGTGTCTTCCACTGTCAGATAGCCAGACTGCAAGAATAAGCCGGTATCTTGCTCAGTAGACCAAAGACCAAAAAGAATTGCAAGATCAAGTAAGGAAGATGTGAGAGCACTGTCGCTTGTTGCGACTTTCTTGAAAAATGCAGCAATGGTAAAAAGCCTGGTATGAATACGGGCACACTCAAACCTTTGCTGAGAGAGCGTCTCAAAAGCAAGCTCCTGATTACTGCCATTCTTGGCAAGCTCCTTGGTAAATGAATCAGCAGCAGAAGTAAGAGCAGAAGCAGCAGCGGCCTCCCATGCTTCGATGATGACCTTGGGATCAGTAAGCTTTTTCTTGCCCAATGTAACGGAAGCCAATGATTTAGCGCGCGTAATGTAGTTGACAGCTTTTCCAACTGATTTACCCTTGCTAGCAGCAACTGTGGAAAGAATGAGAGCCCGACCTGCAGAAAGAGTGAGGATATTGTTATCACCCTCCCAAGTGCATTGTACAACCCAATCATCATATCCTTGGCCAAATCCGGAGTAACCAGAGTATCCATGGCCTCCACAAGCTTGGCGACACTCATCAATGATGTTGGATGTAGCCCAAGTAGAGAACGCCTTCAAGCCTGCTGAAAGTGAAAACAGCTCTTTGACATCATCAATCGCGCCGAGCAAAGCAGTTTTGTTAGAAGGATCAATGGTAGACAGTTTTCCAGTTGCGCTGTAATATAAAGCACTAAGATCTGAAGATGCAGCATTCATTGCGTAAGAAAAAGCCAAGCGGGGCATAAGTCGGCGTTGATGATAGGGATAGTCAAGCAGTCTGGTTTCTGGTTGTCCTGGCTTGGTTCCAAACTGACGGCGGATAGCGGCATATCTAATGGCAATAGTCAAAAAACGCTTAGAAACTTGGTATGAATCTAGCGTCATGGCTACACGACCACCAATCAAAGCTCCATAAGAGAGCTGAGCTAAAGGAGGTTCAGTAACAACTCCTTTATTGTCGATTTTAGCATATCTCATGAGCATGAATTGGCGAGGAATGCGGACGTTTGTGTACTGGATCCAGCCATTGTCAACTCCGTCTCTACCCATCTTCTTGCCAATATCGCCAATAGCAATGCCAGGTTTGAGTGTAAAATCATCAATGTTTCTCAAAGGGACCACGAAGATTTTGACACCATGATCTTTACCGTTGACAAGCAATCTAGCATAACAGAGCGAGTGAGTAGCAGTATGAGCCGCACCTCCAATCCACCACTTGGTAGCACCGAGATGTGGTGTGTTAATAATGAACTCATCACTCAAAGGATCAAAAGTAGCAGTAGTTTCCATTCCAGCGACATTTGAGCCATGACCCAACTCAGTCATTGCGAAGCAGCCAAAGAACTTCTTTAGCTCGCCAGCACCCTGGCTGAGCCAGTAGTTGTACTGCTTCTCAGTGCCTGATCCTTTCACAGAAGCAAGAAACAGACCAAAGTGAACAAGGCAGCGAGTGAAAGTTGCCGGATCAGCAATTCCCATGATAGAAAAGTAAGTTGCTCGATCTTTCTCTGAGAGTTTACAAACAGCGTTGTTCAAAGCTGCAACTCGCATCAAAGTCTGTTCTCTCAGCTCTTCATGGTTTAGATCGTAGTAGTTGTCATTGTTGTAAACAGGGTTCCTCTCAATAGAGGTCATAATGGATTCATAGAAAGCTGTGTTTTCCTT
Organism: Geotrichum histeridarum; assembly: GCA_030566085.1. Classification (NCBI taxonomy): domain Eukaryota; kingdom Fungi; phylum Ascomycota; class Dipodascomycetes; order Dipodascales; family Dipodascaceae; genus Geotrichum; species Geotrichum histeridarum. The sequence continues at coordinate 23,685 of JAJMHO010000049.1, forward strand.
ACCACCGTCCAGGTAATATGTGAGGTCTCTTGTGTTGAATTTAGCATTAGAGCGCTCCTGTGCTAGTAGTAACTTTGGTTCAGTTTCAGTGTTGAATTCCTTTCCGTCAATAACCACATTAGAAACATCGTTGGGTGCTAGAAAAGATTCAAGCTGATGAAGCCTGTTCGATGCAGTCATGTTGAAGCAAAAATGAAGTAGCGATGAAGAATGTGTAATTGAAAAAAAAGAAGAAGAAAGTGACTTATATCTTGAAAGAGCGGGGATGGTTTATATGTCTTCTAGAAGTCGTTGGATATTAATGGAGTAAAATTGTGACACAAAAGGGGAGCTACTAGAAAGGAAGTAAATCAACGGGCGTAAAGCCAGCCGGCGCCGACATACCGAATCCTTGAAAGTGCGGTTGATTATAATTCATGAAACTTTTTGTTGAAAATACCCCATATTGTTCTATAAAATGTTGCTTTCGAAATATGATGATGACATTTCTCAGTTGAATTGCTCAGCTGGGTCAATATGGTGCTGTTTCTTGAAAGGTTCATTAAGTTCCTTCCGCTAAATCACCGAAGAGTTTGGGAAATACCAAGAAAAATGGGCTGCGAGGCCAATTATCAACGTTTAATAACATTAAATATAATAGGACTATCAGACCATGCTCGGTACGAAATATTAATTACTTAGTCCGACTATATTCCTTAACTACCGAGAGTCCTCTGCCGGAACATCCGGTTAGCCAAGGTTGAAAAGTCTGAATCGGCTAGACTTACTTTTAACATATTGACGTAGGGAATCTTTAGCGTGATGGAGAAGTGGAGGAAAATGGCCTGCTTTAAAACTACTTACATCGGTTCTACTCACAACTCTAGGGAATACCCTGAAAGTACATCGCAAGCTACAATAAATCAAAAGATAAAGGTTGATAAAAGAAGAAAAACGAATAATTTATTGTCTTGGTCTCTAGTAAGATGACTTATATATATGCTCCTCCATGATTCCAACCCCATTACTCCAATTGAGCCAAATCCACATCTTCATCGTCAGTTCTGAAGAAGTAAGGCTTCTGAATAGACTCATAATAAGGTGCCTTGGAGCCCTTGTTCATGTTGCGCAAGATCACCTTGCCGAAATAGTGCTTGTAAACATCTCCATCGTAGTTACCCAAAGATGAGTTGATGAAGAAATCAGTCAAATTAAATGCATCAGTGAGGGGAATGGCCTGGGCACGAACGCGGCCGCAGTACTCGTCAACGAGTCTGGTAACCTCCTTGGTATCGGCAACGCTCAGGTATCCACTTTGCAGGAAGAGACCAGTATCGCGCTCAACAGACCACAGACCAAACAGAATGGCAAGATCAAGAAGTCTGTCCTTGATGCCGGCATCAGCCTTGGCAACACGATTGAAGAAAGAGCGCACAAGATGCAGGGTGGTGTTGATGCGAGCACACTCAAATCTCTGCTGAGAAAGAGTCTCAAATGCAAGATCAACGTTGCCACCATTAGAGGCAAGTTCAGCCTCAAAAGCCTCGGTGGCTGAGGCAATGGCAGAAGTGGCGCTGGCCTCCCAAGCCTCGATGATGACACTGGGATCAGTCAACTTCTTGTTGCCAAGTTTAGCACTGGCCAGCTCCTTAGTGCGAGTGACGTAGGAGAAAGCAGCACCGACATGCTTGCCCTTCTTGTATGACAAAAAGCTCTGAATGAGTGAGCGGCCAGCAGAAAGTGTGAGAACATTATTGTCGCCCTCCCAGGTGCACTGGACTACCCAGTCATTGTAACCCTGGCCGAATCCAGAGTAGCCAGAGTAACCATGGCCACCGCAAGCTTGGCGGCACTCGTCAATGATATTAGCAGTGGCCCAAGTAGTGAAAGCCTTGAGACCGGCAGAGACACCGAATAATTCCTTAATGTCGTCAATGGCAATCTGCAGGGCTTGCTTATTCTTAAGATCAACTGCAGCAAGCTGTCCAGTGGCGTTAAGGTGAAGCTCAGTCAACTCAGCAGCTGCGGCATTCATGGCGTATGCGTAGGCCAAGCGAGGCATGAGACGACGCTGGTGGTAGGGGTAGTCCAGAAGTCGAGTCTCGGGCTCGCCTGGCTTGGTGCCAAACTGGCGACGAATAGCAGCATATCTAATAGCAATAGTGATGAATCGTCGACTGGCGTTGTAGGAGTCAGTGACCATGGAGACACGGCCTCCAATCAGGGATCCGAGAGAAAGCTGAGCATTAGGAGGCTCAGTGACGTTGCCTTCACTGTCGATCTTGGCATATCTCATGAGCATGAACTGTCTTGGGATGCGGACATTTGTGAACTGGATCCAACCGTTGTCAATACCGTCTCTGCCCATCTTCTTGCCAATGTCACCGATTGCAACACCATTCTTGAGAGTAAAGTCGTCAATATTGCGGAGAGGGACAACAAAGGACTTGACACCATAGTCCTTGCCCTTGACAATCAGTCTGGCGAAGCAGACTGTATGAGTGGCAGTATGGGCAGCACCTCCAATCCACCATTTGGTAGCACCGAGATGAGGAGTATTGATGATGAACTCATCGGTTCTGGGGTCGAAAGTGGCAGTCGTCTCAAGGCCAGCGACGTTGGAACCATGTCCCAATTCAGTCATGGAAAAGCAACCAAAGAACTTCTTGAGCACACCAGCACCCTGGCTCAGCCAGTACTTGTATTGGGCGTCGGTACCAGAGCCCTGAACAGTGTTCAAAAACAGGCCGAAATGAACAGAGATACGAGTGACGGAGCCAGGGTCGCAGATACCAGCCAATGCAAATCGGGCGACAGAAGTAGCTTGGGTGTTGCCGAGAGCAAGTGAGTTGAGTGCTGCCACACGCTTCAAGGTCTGTTCTCGCAGTTGCTCCTTGTCCAAGTCGAAGAAATCGTCGTTATTGAAAAGGGGGTTGCGCTCAAGGCTAAGCATGGCTTTCTCAATAGCTTCTGTGTTTTCCTTGCCACCATCAAGGTAGTAGGTGAGGTCGCGGATGTTGAAGTTGGCATTTGCACGTTCTTGCACTAATAGATGCTTGGGCTCGGTTTCCGTGTTGTATTCTTTTCCGTCGATGATGACTTTAGAGGTCTCATTGGCGCTAACAGCAGAAGAAATCTGCTGGAGTCTGTTAATAGCTGTCATTCTGTTGAGCACTTGTGTGAAAAGTGAAAGATGATTTGCAAAATGAAGGAAACTTGAAGTTTAAATAATATGTCAAACACTTATTTTGCGGGGTGTAAAAGTTATACGGAGTAAATTAGAAAACAGACCATATTGTGAAAACTGGGATCACGACAGAAAAAAAGCCGAACAGACCGATATACACCTATTAGAAGACATATATATATGATCAAAACCAAATAGACTTGAAACGCATGAAATTAAGGGCCTAACTGGATCTACATGATATGATGGGTCTTGACGAACTCCAAAGTCGGCCAAGCATTTGGACCGTCCTTGAGTGAAAGTACAACACCATAATTATTAAAAAAATGTGTCTCAAAGATTTCTCTCGTGATGAATCTTGTTTGAGCGACCAACCATTAATGTACTACGAACAATGTCATTAACGGTGAAGGTCTCCGATATACCTTTCTACGAGCCCCAAGCTTTGAAAAGCTAATTTTGTGCCGAGGCACCCAGGAAAGAAAACCGTTAGGCCTATGACAATCTTGTTATGATAATCTTTGATAAGCACGCAGGCAAAATTCATGCATGCACAGAAAAAACACCTCGGTGGGTGATGACTATAACGGAAAAAGGCATTACACCGTGGAATCTATAGTTTTCAGTGTTTGGATTGGCTCCTAGAGGAGGTACCTGAAAATGCTCTAATTGCCGTTACGTATGAAGCCCATAAAGTATTCTTGAGGCATTGCAGCCTGGTTAGTATAAAAGGAAGACACAAGCCTTTGCATACTAATTCCAGTCAACATTTAATGAAGGCTTCATAAGGCTTCATCATTCATGGGTTCATGACCATATCGATAATACTTGAGTCAAGTCAACCCATGATCCATGTATTGATCCACTGATCTGAGGTGAGCTTTGATGCATCAACTGTCATAAAGGCGAGCGTTTTAAGAGCTTGTAACATCTTATATCAAAATTGGTACTAATTTTGCAGATATCATAATTGTTTCCAGTTAATATACAAATTATTTAATCTATTCTCCAAGTGCGCTCAGGTCAATTTCCTCATCATCCTTTCTGAAGAAATAAGGTCTCTGGATCGTTTCGTAGTAAGGAGCCTTAGAGGTCTTATTCATGGAACGCAGAGTAACCTTGTCGAAGTACTTGCGGTAAACATCACCATCATAGTTTCCGAGAGCAGAGTTGATGAAAAAGTCAGACAAGTTGAATGCATCAGTGAAAGGAATGGCTTGATCACGAACCTTGCCACAGTACTCATCAACAAGTCTAGTAACCTGTTTAGTGTCGTCAACAGTGAGGTAGCCACTCTGCAAGAAAAGACCAGAGTCAAGTTCCATGGACCACAGAGCGAAGAGAGTAGCAAGGTTGAGAAGATCCTTCTGAACGCCACTGTCAGCCTTAGCAACACGGTTGAAGAAGGTTCTGACAAGGTAGAGACGGGTGTGAACACGAGCGGCTTCGAATCGCTGTTGAGAAAGTGTCTCGAAAGCAAGATCAGCGTTGTTGCCATTGGTAGCCAGCTCCTTCTCAAAAGCTTCAGTGCAAGAAGTAAGCAGAGCAGTGGAAGCAGCCTCCCAAGCTTCGATAATGACGCTAGGTTCAGTCAACTTTCTGTTGCCAAGCTTGGCATTAGCCAAGGTCTTTGCGCGTGAAATGTACTCGTAAGTAGGGCCAACTCGCTTGCCCTTCTTGATGGCCAAAGTACTCTGGATCAATGATCGACCAGCAGACAGAGTGAGAACATTGTTATCACCTTCCCAAGTGCACTGAATAACCCAGTTATTGTAACCCAGTCCAAATCCGGAGTAGCCAGAGTATCCGTGACCACCACAAGCTTGGCGGCACTCGTCAATGATGTTGGCAGTAGCCCAGGTTGAAAATGCTTTGAGACCAGCAGAAAGAGAGAACAACTCCTTCAGGTCATTGATGGCATCACCCATGTTCTTGGGATCAGCAGCTGCAACCTTTTCAGTGGCAGCAAAGTGGATCTCAGTCAAGTCAGCAGAGGCACTGTTCATGGCATAAACAAAGGCCAGACGAGGCATGAGACGACGTTGGTGGTAGGGGTAGTCCAGCAAGCGGGTTTCAGGCTCACCAGGCTTGGTGCCAAACTGACGACGGATAGCTGCATATCTAGTAGCAATGGTGATGAAACGCTTTGCAGCATTGAAGGAATCGGTGACCATAGCCACACGGCCTCCAATCAGGGCACCGAGAGAAAGCTGAGCATTAGGAGGCTCAGTGACATTACCATGCTTGTCGACCTTGGAGTATCTCATCAGCATGTACTGGCGGGGAATTCGAACATTAGTGTATTGAATCCAGCCATTGTCGACACCATCGTAGCCCATCTTCTTGCCAATGTCACCAATAGCAATACCAGGTCTCAGAGTGAAGTCGTCAATGTTACGAAGAGGGACAACGAAGGGCTTGACACCGTAGTCCTTGCCTCTAACAATGAGTCTAGCAAAGCAGGTTGAATGAGTAGCAGTGTGAGCAGCTCCACCAATCCACCACTTAGTGGCACCAAGATGAGGAGTGTTAATAATGAACTCATCGGTCTCAGGATCATAAGTTGAGGTTGTCTCCATACCAGCGACATTTGATCCATGGCCCAACTCGGTCATGGCAAAGCAGCCAAAGAATTTCTTCAAGTCGCCTGCGCCACGATCCAGCCAGTACTTGTACTGCTCGGGTGTGCCTGAACCTCTCACGGTATTGTGGAAAAGACCATAGTGAACACCCAATCGAGTGACAGTTGAAGGGTCAAGAATACCAGTGATACCCAACCATGCAAAGTGAGCTCTATCAGGTTGACGAGCAATAAGGTTGTTGATAGATCCAACACGACGCATAGTTTGTTCTCTGAGTTCTTCCTTGGTGAGGTCGTAGAAGTTGTCTTGATTCCAAAGAGGATCTCTCTCCAACTGCGTCATCATGCCCTCGATGTGCTCTGTGTTTTCCTTGCCGCCATCGAGATAGTAAGTCAGATCGCGAGTGTTGAATTTAGCGTTAGCGCGCTCTTGAGTGAGAAGGTGCTTAGGCTCGGTCTCAGTATTGTATTGCTTGCCATCAATGACCACATTGGAAGTGTCATTGGACGCAAGACTAGCAGCGACCTGCTGAAGTCTGGTTGAAGCTGTCATTATAGATGTAGAAAAGATAGAATTGGTATAAAATGAAAGTTCAAGTTGTCGCCCATTGGATTATAAATATATTTCAGGCCATTGCGGGGGAAGAGGGACACTTTGGTGCTTTGATCCCAGAAGAGCCGTCCCCCACATACAGAAGTGAGCAAAGAGATGGTGTACCCCAGATATTTCCTTGCCGAACACCTTAAATTTTTGTTTTTTGCAGGGAAAGGTTCCGAGGATGTTTATTCGTAACTTTGAGGATATGCCAACAAAACATAACGTAGCAAAGAATATAAGACCCGCCTACGGTTCCATGTAAGTTCCGATGAGCTGAGATCATAATGATTTGTCAGTATTACAAATTTCTACAGTATCTACCATGTTGATAGATAGTGAATTCATGGCTATTATAAGGTTCTAGTTGAATCAACTTTGGGCCTTAGTAATGTCAAATATTCCGTAGAAGAACACCCATACAATTATTTTGGAACTATTATTCCTTTTTTGCATATAAGATTTCACTGCAATTCTTTACTTATTCTCCTCAAAGGCATGAAGTGTAATCATCTTAATTAGAGGACGAGAGATTGCTTGCATAAAGTGGATGGAACTCTTAAGCCTCGTAAAATGTTGGGCAGATGACAACCGAAAACTTGAATAGTTACCACAATTCTATCCAAATTCATTAGAAAATACGAGGACCCTCAACCTTTCTCTGATGCGGTACGAAGATATACATGGAAAGTTGAAGTTATATACCTACTAGTTTCATTTGCATCAGCATTATATCTTCTCTTTTCCTACATGACATGTATTTTCTATGTAATGAATTATACTTTTAGGAGACTGAAAGGGTGGGAAGCTGAACAAACTCTCATTCATCGAGATCTGGCAACAGGACTAGAATAATACAGCCAAGGTCAGACGGAATTAACGGATACGGTTGCCATATTTGACGACTCCGACGGTAGCGCTAGGGTCTATATACTTGACCTGCACCCTTAAAAAGTTTGCTCTCTTCTTGCCCTATGCCGAGGATGGGTTTGATTTCAACCCCACAACTGGTGCATTTCTGTCCCACATCCAGCAGCCAAATATTGCGCTGTAACTTGAGCTTAATTGAAAGAGATGCAATTTGAAGTATCTCGGTTTATTCTCTTTTAATATATAAGCTAGGCAGTTAACGAACTCATAGCAATATAGTCTTGGTAAGCAAACCTTCCAAAGATAAGAAGTCAAAAGTAGTTGACAGTTCATTCACACAAAATCAATTAAAACCTCTGTCATCATAGGCACCCCCCAAACCGAAGCTTGGCAAACTTAGCTCTGTGCCACAAAGGTGCAATTCATTCTCACAACTAATTTATAGGTACTGTGTTTGATTCAGATCCATGAAACTTTCTCTTCCAGTAAATCCTTTAGGGTCTTCAAAGCCAACTTTTAACATTGTATTGCGAAGACTAACTGGTTATTTAAGTAACTTGGGCCATCATCAGCCGTGCGTAGGATGACCTCAACAAACTTTATCTGCAACTCTTAAATGAACTCAAAATTTAACTGCTTCGTCAAGTATGAATCATGCTAGTCACACCTCCATACTTCAAGGCACTTAGCAACTAGTTCGAAAATGCAGTAACCTATGAACATGAGCTGGTTATACACGACCAAGAATTAACAGAAAATAATCTACATGTATTATCAGTACTATATGCACTAGAACAACTAGTTATCTATGGAAGCCAAATCCAATTCTGGATCATCCTTTCTGAAGAAGTAAGGCTTCTGTACAGTCTCATAGTAAGGAGCCTTTGAGGTCTTGTTCATGGAGCGGAGAGTTACCTTATCGAAGTACTTGCGGTAAACATCACCATCATAGTTTCCAAGAGCAGAGTTAATGAAGAAGTCAGTCAAGTTGAAAGCGTCAGTCAAGCCAATAGCCTGAGAGCGAACCTTGAGGCAGTATTGGTCGACGAGACTGGTCAGCTTCTTAGAGTCTTCAATAGTCAAGTAGCCGCTCTGAATGAACAAAGCAGAATCGATCTCCATAGACCAAAGACCAAAGAGGATGGCCATGTTGGTAAGATTTTCCTTGATACCAGCGTCAGCCTTTTCACAACGTCTGACAAATGAGGCAACCAAGTGGAGTCTAGTATGAACGCGAGCACTCTCAAAGCGCTGCTGCGAGATGGTCTCAAATGCAAGGTCCACATTACCGCCGTTGGCAGCAAGCTCCTTCTGGTAGAGAGCAGTGCTAGATGTAAGGATAGCAGAAGCAGCAGACTCCCAAGCTTCAACAATAACCTTGGGGTCAGTCAGGCTCTTGGATCCCAGCTTAGCGCTGGCAAGCTCCTTCGCACGGGTAACGTAACTGGTAGTGTTACCAATCTTACCGGTCTTCTGGTAAGTATTGACACTCTGAATTAGCGCACGACCAGCTGACAGTGTGAGAAGATTGTTATCACCCTCCCAAGTGCACATAACAACCCAATCATTGTATCCCTGACCGAAACCAGAGTATCCAGAGTAACCATGGCCACCGCAAGCCTGTCGGCACTCGTCAATGATGCTCTGACATGCCCAAGTGCAGAAAGTCTTAAGACCAGCAGATACACTGAAGAGATCCTTAAGGTCTTCAACGGCAGACTGGACAGCAGCGGTGTCGTTAACATTAACTGACTCAAGCTTCTGAGTTGCAGCAACATAGATCTCATCAAGCTCAGAAGCAGCAGCATTCATAGCGTATGTGAAAGCCAAGCGAGGCATGAGACGGCGCTGATGATAGGGGTAGTCCAAAAGACGAGTCTCAGGCTCGCCGGGCTTGGCGCTGAACTGACGACGAATGGCAGCATAACGAATAGCAATTGTCATGAATCTCTTGGCAAAGTGGAAGGATGCGCTAACCATGCCAACACGAGCGGCAACCAAGGAACCGTAAGCCAATTGAGCCATAGGAGGTTGAGTGACGTTGCCATACTTGTCGACCTTTGAGTATTTCATCAGCATGTACTGACGGGGAATGCGAACGTTGGTAAATTGAATCCAACCATTGTCAACACCATCACGGCCCATCTTCTTGCCAATATCACCAAGGGCAACACCAGGAAGAAGGGAGAAGTCGTCGACATTACGGAGAGGAACAACGAAGGGCTTGACACCGTAGTCCTTGCCCTTGACAATCAATCGAGCAAAGCAGGCTGTGTGGGTAGCGGTATGAGCAGCACCTCCAATCCACCACTTGGTTGCACCAAGGTGAGGAGTATGGATAATGAACTCGTCAGTGGCCTCATCAAAGGTAGCTGTGGTCTCCAAACCAGCAACATTGGATCCGTGGCCCATCTCGGTCATGCCAAAGCAACCAAAGAACTTCTTAAGGCGGCTAGCACCCATCTTTGTCCAGTAGGCAGCCTGCTCGGGAGTACCGTTTCCTCTGACGGAGTTGAAGAAGAGGGTGAAGTGGACACCCAAACGAGTAGAAACACCAGGATCGGCAATTCCAGCTAGACCAAGTTTGCCAGATGACACCATATCCAGTTGGCCATCGACCATGTCGTTGAGAGAGGCAACTCGGAGCATGGTTTGCTCACGCAGCTGCTCCTTGTTGAGGTCATAAAAGTCGTCTTGGTTCCAAACGGGGTTACGCTCCATTGCAGTCATGATTTTTTCGACGCGCTCAGTCACCTCCTTGCCGCCATCGAGATAGTATGTAACGTCACGGATATTGAAGTTGGTTGCCTTGCGCTCTTGGGCAAGAATGTGCTTAGGCTCAGTCTCGGTGTTGTAGGCCTTGCCGTCAATGACGACATTAGCAGTTTCGCCAGCAGACAACGTAGAGCTGATGTGCTGCAGTCTATTGATGGAAGACATTTAGATGTGTGAAGAAATGAAGATTGAGTTTGCTTCAATGACAAGGCATGCCGCTCATATATATATATAAAGGACCTGTCAAAAAAAAGTTGAGGGGTAAGGAAAAAGTTACCCCAGATTTCGCAGGGGTGCAAGTTTCACCGAGGTTTGACATGACTTCAATACCCACAACAACTCACCGCTCATATTAAATCAGACAACTTTTGCAGACTCAATATACCTCTAAAATCATGATCATGTTATGATAGCAGATCTGGGAGTTTGAATGAAATGCTGGTCAAAGAAGTGCTGAAATTGTGGTTTAGTAACTTGTTTTCAATCGGTCCATCAAGTTCAAATAGTTGGTAACATTGTAAAGTGAGCGGCATCAAGTCGACTGATAGTGTGTGTTTTAATTTAAGTCTTAGTGAGAATGACTTCTTACTGAAGGTAAAGCTATCCATGAATCTTAGGGCTCAACAAATATTTATGCCGCCAATTTTTGAATTAATTTCGTCAAACTACTAAAGTTAGTTTACCCACTGAGGAGGAGAAGGTGGAGAAAGTCGGCCAAATGAAGTATTTCCAACTAACGGTCGGTCCGAGACAGTAAGGCTTTTTCTTTATTAAGTGTTTGTTTCTGCTTATATATAGCTCTACCTCAAATTTAGGTCTTATTTTTTGTTTAAACTACTTCGTTCTTCCCAGCTTGTAGGTCTATGAGTTAAGCTTTCCTTGACAGCTTCAATGTTTTCAATATCGCAAACTAAAAATTCCGAGCCGAGATTGACCCACTATTGATATACCATATAAAGTAACTTAATATCCAAATATTTAGGCCTAATGAGTAGGGGAACCGTTAAAACGTCGTAAGCAAGTCAGCAAATGTGAAAAAGGGCTACTTTTTTCAAGATGTTGAATTAAACCCAATCTTCTGTTCCCTTCAATTCACAATACACAGAGATTTCTCATCCGCTATGGGTCTTTATCTTTATCTAAACGAGTTTCATGTCTACAAGAAGACTACACTATTGTAACTGTCTGTAAAAAAAAGTAGCAATTCAAGGTGGTACACTTAGTTAGGCTATTCTTGCTAAAAGAGTAAGTAGTAGCCGAACATAAACTTAGTTGAGTTGCAATTGCCACGGCTTCAAACGTGTTCCATGCAAGTTTGGTTCTAGGCCTACATTCCTCTCTACGTGTTCCACTAGGGCCGGCCCAGGTTTTGGTATCTGCAACGTAACTTGGTAATATACACCCTCTAGGTACTATGGAACAAAGGTAAATTGAAAGCTACGCTACCTTCGAATAGTCATTGATCTATCTCTCTACAGCATTTATTATAATTAATTGAGTCTTCTCTAAGTCTCGTCATTTCTTCATCTGAGAACTGGTTCTACTACTTCTTTTCTTACTCTGAGTGTATTCATGGTGTGGTGGCATTTGGTATCCTCGGTCTACCCAGCATTTCAAAGGAACCACCAGCATCTTCCAAAACTATCATTTCAGGAATGTTTTGAGTAACTTACGATGGTTTGTTATTATTTTTTCTGTTAATTCGATGACATTCTTACGGCAATATCATCTTATTGTTTTACAAATCAAATCCATCAGCTCTCCACTCGGATCCGTGATCTAGAACGTTATAGCAATAGAGCAAACTAGATTTGCTCAAAAAAAGTCTGCAGTTTTGACTCTCAATTTTCAATGATATCATTCATTGCTAGATATCGGCTATTGCCTTTTCACCTACATAAATACATGTTTGGATGTAATTGTATAATTCTATTTAGAGATGTATTTCTCCAGTGATTTTGAGTAAAAAGTTGCCAACATATTTACGATCTCAGAGGGTGTTGGGAGTTGGTTGAGTGATCACGTGATAATCTTTCCAAAAATTAAAGAAAACCCTTACCCAGAAATGACAATATATTGCTTATTAACAAACACCATTTTATCTTTTTCAAGAACAAGGTTCTTTAGTGTAGTCGGTTATCACCGTGGATTCTGATATTCAGTACTTTCCACTAACCCCGGTTCGAATCCGGGAAGGACCTTCCTTTTTTAATTTTCACAACGAACTCAAGATATTCTAGAGTTTCGCTTCGAGATTTTATGAAAATGAGTTCGCCATTTTTATTCTGTAATTTAGGCTAATTGGTGGACTTGTGGCACTTTCGTTGTGGATATGAAAATATTCAATACAGTTAGGTAAGAAAAGTCAAGGCTCTCAAGAAAAAACTGCTGCTATTAGATTTCATTACATTACTTGCAATTATGTATAAATATTTACCAGTATTTACCAGTAAGCACGTTTCGATAGGTTCAGTTGATTGATTGAAATCAGATCCATTTCATTTATTTCTTCGTTCTGTGATCAATGGCAACGCGATCCTCAAACTGGTTTTGCCATGAGATGACGTCAATTCCAGGGGGCAGGTGCTCTTCAATCTCGTTCGGAGGAATGCCCTCAAGATGGCCATTGGGTGCAATCAGAATTTTAATGTGCTCGTCCTTGTTATGGAGAAGCTGGTGGAATCCATGCTCAACAGCGTCGTCAAGATGGATCTTGCTGGTGATCATGGTGCGAGCCTTATCCATGGACATGGCACCCGTAGCAAATGCATTGATCACTTGTGCCATGTCGGTGCCTGTGAGTCCCATACTGCCCATGTACTTCTTTTCCTGGAGAGTCAGGCGCATAGGGAACAGCTGTGCAGGCTTATCATTGGACCAGATAGCAAGATTGACTGCTGTGCCACGGAACTTGAGCGAGTCAATGGCTGTATCTAGAGTTTGCTGGATACCAGAAGTGTCGTAGGAAAAGTCAACTCCATCGTGAGGGGCAGGAGTCAACTTATGAATTGCTTGGACTAGATCCTGGACACTCTCATAGGCCAAAGGATCGAGGACATGGGTAGCACCAAGAGCCAAAGCTTGCTCTCGTCGAATCAAGGCTGGCTCAGAGACAATAATATTAGAGGCTCCATGGCCTTGCAGAGCGAGAATGACTGCAATGCCAATAGGACCAGCTCCAATAACCAAAGCAGTCTGGCCTTTCTGAAAACCAGAAATGTGTACAGCATGCCAAGAAATAGACATTGGCTGTACCATGGCTCCGATATCCAGCGGAACGTTGTCGGGAAGAACATGAACGGCGTGTTCAGGGATGACCGAGTACTGGCACAGACCACCGGACTCGGCAGAAAGGCCTCTCAGACAGAGTCGGACACAGGCATTGGGCTGATCGATCTGGCAAGCGGAGCATGGGTCGTTAACGCCCTGGTCGTAGCAACCGTAGCTGACATCAACGCAGACGCGGTCTCCTTTCTTGGTTCGTGTCACTTTGTCGCCCACGTCAATCACTGTACCTGCAAATTCATGGCCCATGCAAAGCGGGAGCTCAATGCCAGAATACTGATGGCTCTCACCAGGCTGAGGGCCGAAAATTGGCCCGGACATGTATTCATGGAGGTCGGTTCCACAAATTCCGCAGAAAGCAACTTCGATGAGAACGTCGTTATCGTTGTTGACAGTGGGGGCGGGGACCGTGTTGGTAACCCGAATATCTTTTTGACCGTAAATGTGTAAAGCTTTCATTATGATATGACGAAACAGAGGACAAGCGCAATGGGTTTTTTTGAGAAGGATTGTGTATCTTATATATACAAGAAGAAAGAAAAAATGTGAGATGGAGGAAACAAGTCCTTGGAGATGGATGTAGAGGCTGATAATAAATATTGGAAAGTTTAATAATCGTTGGAACAAAGCCAAAAAGAAATACTACCAAACACTTTTTAACAAAAAGACCTGTACAATCATGAGGTCATCCATCTTCTGCAGAAAGGTGATCCTAGAGTTCGAATTGGATACAGTGCATGTGCCTAGTGCATCAATGGGTCGTATCCATGGAGAACGAGGGCGTGTATATATTGGTTGGTGGAAGTCTTGAGAGGAGATACTCTGGACGAGAGTATTTCCAACTGCTTGGGGGATGGGATAGCCCCGCGTCATGAGATACGAGAAAATAGACGGTAACACAGGTCAACTCGATTGCAGCACCTGGCGTCGAGGAAAAATTTAATATTTCACTTTTGCCGACATGTGATGAGTATGTGCAACATTCAAATAATGAATAATAAAGTGGAGTGCGTGTGTTCTAGAAAACTTGGAAGGTCTTGAAATTAATTTGGCATGTTGGTTATTGTGTTGAAGCTCATCAGCCGCGCTTATTGAAACTTTCGAGGAATAGAGTTGGTGACGTCTGGCAACTTTCATATGGTGGAAGGAACTCAGTCCACTCACTCCATCTGAGTATTAAGATGGGTGTCCCAAGAGTAATTATGCTGATAAGCCATCTGAGTTAGTAGGTGGCGCCTAAAATTCCAGTGTGTACTAGGTCTACTGTAGGCAGCCAAAATAGTGCTGTACAATCCTTATTAATGATTGCAGTGATAGCAAAAAAAGTCAAAATGAGTTACGCACTCTCCGCATTCAACATAGAATTCAGCCACCACCAAGTGACAAGGGGAAAGTTCAAACTTAATCTGCTTCGAGAAGAAAATGCTCACCAAGCAATAACTGCTTTATATTCTATCATTCATCAAGTGTGAGAAGCTGCCCGAACAGCAGTTTTTTGAACGGTCATAAGTATGACTGGAAAATTTCGGGACTCCCGGAACCAAGCTGTTGGTAGTTTTGTGATATTAAACCAAGCAAATGGTTGTCATTATTGAGCCACCGAAAGCCCTTGTTGGAAGAATCAAGGCGGAATAGAAGTGAATTGAGCTTTGTCTCAACTGCAAACAACGACCGTTTTGGCCAATGCCGTTCGAGTTGTGAAGAATATTGATTAGTGTCGTTGACACTTGTATTCACCCTCAGAACGTTAAAGCAATCGATACACAATGCACAGTCAAGTGATCGAGATCATGGATGAGAGGAAATAAAGAGAAGATGTGATGGAGAAAAGGCAAGGTAACATCTGTTTTGTGTGAGTAGCTTGCAAGAATCCCAAAGCGTGCCAGTGCCTATTCTTCAAAGAGAGGCCCAAGCTTTGTGGGGTGCCTTGAAATCAAGACAATATTGCGGGGATCATTTAACGACCTGGCATGATTCCTATTACTGGCATAACAGACTCTGGCTAGGAAGCTTGTATGAGAAAGTTCTTACGACTCTCTTTGATTCTTTAGTGCCTTGATGTTTATTGCGATATCGTGCACTTGTAACACTTTGAAAGATAAAATGCAACTTATGTTACATGGACTCTTGCTGATAACATTGACTTCTCATCTCAACTGTGTCTGAGAGGATCTGATCTCCGCATTTTTCAGAAAGATGATTCCTCATCACTAAATGTTAGAGCAAAGACGTCTACTACAACAATTTGAAATCTGATATGTTGTCATTGAACAAGACATGAGACTTCAGGGATCAGATAGCAAGGAAAAACTTCTTTTAACCAATGACGTATTACGAAGTCAAGTGTCCCACATAATATCTATGGGAAGACCCTGAAACATGATTTGAACGCTGAACTCTAAGTAAGAAAAAAAACAAAGAATCTCCATGGCTCTACCTTGCGCCCGTATTCTGTCCCATTACGCTAAACGATGATATGCTAAATCTTTGCCCTGAATGAAATCAACATTAAGTTTGGCAATACGAAATATCCAAAACATGGTTGAGTCAATAGTTTTGATGTTTCAGGCCGATCCTTAAGACACAGTCCAAAGGAGTTTTGTTTGAGTATGATGCAATCGGCAATCTGAAACTAAGTTTAACTTGTCATGGTAAGCTTTTGAGTTTATCCGCTGCGACTTAGTTAAAATCCATTGAAGAGCAGGTTTTGCCCTTGTCAAAGGTTATTTTTGCTAGTTCATGCTTGCACAAGCCAAGTAGCTAAAAATTACAGATCTAGTCGAAAAAACAAACACTTTGAGAAGAACTCTCAGCAATCGTATAAACCGACAATATTTCTCCACTAGTTCCACTAGTTTGAACTTTATGTACCATCAAATCAAAGATAAGTCTTGTTTAACTCTAAAAAACGTGAATCAAGAAGAGAAAAGTAACGAATTTTTCTAATTCATTAGACTAGTATTTGTGACTACAAAGAGAACATTGGATGCAAATGAAAGATTGGGCGAAGGCAAAATTCGTCTAGGCCGTAACAACTCTTCAAACAAACTTGCGCGCCAGATTGCCATGCAGCGACGAGCGGAAGTCATTGATTGTCAAAAACACTGCGCTGTTTTAATTTGTGATAATAATCGGCCAGGCAAAGCCTTGCATTGTTGGTTGGTCAAACTGAGATTTACACCGTGAAATCTATACTCCAAAGATATGACGATGACAACCCCAACTTATTATTATATAATTAAATAAAAAAGTCCGCAATTTCTCATTTATCTTTGTTTAGGTCTTCATCACTTGAGGTTTGCCCACACGGATGCCACCCCGGACTAGCCAAACCTCAAGTTGACCCCAAAGCCTATCAACAACCATGCAAGGCAGGTTCAAACCACTTCACAATGTTACAATGACGTAAAAATCCTCAAAAACTTGATTGCAATAATCCTGTAAAACCATAATTTGGCTATCTCCAAACACAGCCGAGATCTGAGCAGTAGTCTGAGCATGTATATGGCGTGCGGACCTAAAAGATGAATTGATCTCTGACTTTATTTTGAGTCCATATCCCACACCAGCTAAGATCTAGACTAGCAAAGGTGGAATGAAAGAAACAAACAAGTTTTAAGCCATGCAAGCTTATCCCCGTAGAAGGAGAGTTTCAAGTTAAAAGTCAAAAGGATGCCACTACTGTCACATAGCCGCTATTGCCTGCCTACATTAGTTATAATTCAATTCAATATGTAGTTGGGTATCCATCAAAGATCTGTCATAGATCATTGGGTCCACTATCAAGCTTCATTCAAGACCATGAGACGTTAGTTATACAACTGTCTACTCCACTATTTCTATTTCTATTGAATTTCTTTAATTAGTTCAACTATTTTCAATTAAATCATCATTTCAATTTTCATAAGAGGGGCCTGGCAGTGTGGATAAGTGCAGCAGCTGGCTTCTAGTGTGTAACTTAGGTATGCTATGATTTTCTCAAGTACCTGTTCGCAAACTCCCAAATTGAAAAGCGGTTGGGATCAATAACATGCAGCTAATTATGCAAATAGCCGAGCTCTTCATACTAGTACCTAGTCAAACTCCACTAAACTAGCTCCTACATATGACGAACAGACAATTTTTTTGATCAATGCAATATCTCTCCTTTTTTCTAATGTGATATAGTCTGTCAAACCAGAATGTGTAAATTTAGTAATTATGACAATATATAGCCTAGTTAACAGGTCTCATAACACCACACATATGCACAAACTCATATACACACATAGGCCTACATATCCACATGCTACATGCTTAGGATCAGCGCAGCAGCTCGGTTATATGCAGTTTCTCAATATATATTCAAATCAGGAACACAAACAGGCATATTCACATGAGCATATATATAATATCAGGAACGTGAGCAAGGCCTACATGTAGCTGGGGCATGGCTTAGCTCGCGCATTTTGATCAATTGGATTTTCAATTTTTTTTTAATCACAAGTACAAAACATGGTTTTTTGAGCTCTGAAGCGCTTTTTGCGGGAGACTATAGGAGCCAAGCTAAGCTAATGCTAATACTGTTTAACACAAACACATGTTGACTGCGATATACCAATTGAAACAACTTAAAGGTTTCACTGATGATGAGCAGCACTTGCCAACTTACTGTGAGCCAAGATCTGACTCTGAAAATGCTCAGCCGTCCAACGCCACTATCACTATCATGATTTTGACTCTCCTTTAAATTCATTAAGACCAGCAAAATTGGAGAGTGTCCAAGCCCTATGCTCAGCTTTCATGTGCATCTATTTAACCTCAATGCATTCAACGTATCCTTGAATTAACGTTAAGCAAACAGTACTCAAGTTCTTTTTAGAGAAGCTGTATAGTACACATGTCGGATACGTCAAACGCTGATTAGGCCCTATAGATTACTTGAACCTATAGCTGCATACTGGCTAGAGTTCTCTACATTCATTTTGAAGTACCAATACGTACACACCCACTCTCAATATACAAAATATAGCACGTCTCAATTTCATTCAACTTTAAAGCTCACTTGCAGTAATTGCATTTATCATTTCAATTGATAGCCCATAATCTCATTTTTTGTTGAATTGAGTTCATATACTAACGTTAGACCTAATTACCACTACACTATTAACAAAGGCGTTTTTGTTTCTTCTTTCTATTTTTCCGTTTGGTTTTCTTCGCTGCTGCGCTGCTGCAACTATAGCTCGCTTATTCTAAACCCATTTCGAAACCGCTCTGTACTTTTTATACCCCTACGCCTTCGTTGTAAAACGTGATATCATGTGCAATCGCATCTACCACACAAAAAACTTACATCTACTCACCTCAAGATCGTCGACCAAGACCAAGCTGATGCTACTACGCACGTAGCACTGGAGAGTAAATAAAATTTCTCCTTCTTCATCATCAGTTATTATATGAGTGGGCTTGACTTTTTGTTTAGTTACCAATTATTTCATTTATTTTATATTATAAATAATTCCGAAGAGACCGCGGAAGTGAGAGAAAGAGAGAGCAACATATGTAGTATACACTAATTCTATCCATTGCAAATTTGTATAATAATCCGAAGAGCGGCCGGCTAGTCGTAGATTTCTGGTTTCGAAATTAATCACCCTCCTTCCTTCCAATTTCCTAAGCTAGCTACATAGATATATCATAGCACTCTTCCCATCGTGGCTTTTCCTGGCTGCTGGGCTGCTAGTTGCTGAGTAGGCTATGTGTGGTTGCTAAAATTTATTGGCCTCATCGATATCATTATCCCAAAAGACTTTTTTATTTCTTTTTTGTTTATCTTTTGATTTTTTTAAGGTTCCGCTTCTCTTTCAAATTTGTCTTCTGCAGCCCTTGTCATTTCATAATCTCGACGATCCTAAATAAGCGGCCCTTTCGATGGTTTAGTTTTAAATATTGGTTGTTTTTTTTGCTGTTTTATCTTACCACCTGCTACAGTTGTATTTAAAGTTTAAGAGCCTATCTTGGATTTTGATATTATAAGTCAGTTTTATAGAGGCATATATCTCATAGTTTTCATGGAATTATACTTTTTTTTCTAGTGGATCATACATATGATCTTGGTTTTAAAGATTGCAAGGAGATTGTTTGAGATTGCAGTATGATTTCGACATCTCTCTCTCTTTCTCAGCTGTGTATGAGTATACGTGTAGTTCTTTCTCCCTTTCCGGGCATTGCCATGCTTCAAAATACCAGACTACGATAAAACGATAACCATTAACTAAGCCTTCTTCTCCTATATATATTATAAACTTCTAAATTCTGACTCTGATCATATAAAGTCAACGGGTTGTTGAACAAATCCAAGCTAGTCAGTTCAAGAGTTAGTCTGAGACCTTAGCTTAGCCTTAGCCCTATTGCATTAGTCGTGAGAGAGCGACTCAGCCTATTTAACGTTAGGATATATCAGCTCGATAGAGCCATAAGAGACCAAAATGTATATGATGACCCTTTCTTTGACAGATAACAACACTGTTTTGCGCTGACATAATCGCGCACACAACAGATTAGGAAAACAAACAACTGATAAGAAAAATATATTAGAATACAGCCGCACCACTATTTTGAGCAAACAGAACAGGGAATAGGAAAAAGTCGGCCCAAAGGCAATTTAACAAAAAATCAACGCAAACGGATTCTTCCCTTCTTTTGTTTGGCTGTTTGTTGGATCGTGAAACCTTGGCCTTTCTGCTCAACATGTATCATCTATGAGGCCTTTTTGGTAATTTTTACAGAAAAGAAAATAAGAAGAAGCAAACTTCTGATATAAGAAAAAAAAAGAAGAGGAATTCATATCCATTTGATACTTGAAGGTCATGCTAGTAATAATAATAAAAAAAAAGAGGAAGAGGAAGGAACAATAAAACCACTCATCTATGCACATCAAAAAAGAACAAAAAAAAAGAAGAGAGAAACAGATAAACGAACAGCACACTTAAATCGTGCTCACGTAGGCCCGGCCGCTGCTCACAATGCGCTGCAGCGCCAACGGGTCTGCACGCTGGCTGCTCGCCGTTCTCATAAACCGTGGTCTCTTGGCATCAATGCCATCCATGCTCATGCTCGCCGACGCCCGCATCGCCGCAGCATCGTGGTTCAAGTTGCCAATCACCAGGGCTTCTAGCTCGTTCTGAATATCCCGGAACGAGTTGTAAGGAATGTATGGAATGCCGTGCTTGATACAGTGCTGCTCAAGCTTGAGACCACTGCGGGCAAACAAAACGTCGGCTTGACCAGCAGCAGCAAGATCGGACACACCGTCGCCGATAAAGACAATCAGAGGCTTGGTGGCTGAGGCAGAGGCCTTGTACTCCTTGATAGACAGAGCCTTGTCGTGACCCAGCTCGCAGTCGTGTCTCCACTTGGGTGTCCACTGACTACCGTCTGCTGTGATGGTTGCATCATTCGACACAATTCCAATGCGAGCCGACTTTTCCTTTCCCAAAAACTCATCCAGGACATGTCTCAGCAACGGTTTCAAGCCAGCCGAAATCACGTTGAAGGGGATATTATACTTGATGGAATAATTGAAAAAGTCGTAGAACCCTGAGTCGATGGTAAGGTGCTTCTGCATCGTCTTGAACCCTTCCTCAAGGGTCACATTGAGAGAGCCCCACATCTCCTCAGAGGCGCCGCGGAATGTCTTTTCGCCGGTCGAGATGGACTCGTCCAGGTACGCCCGGCGCTCGGGGCCACAGCCATGATGGTCAAACAAAATGTGGCCAGTGTCTTGGTGGAAAATGGTACCGTCAAAGTCCGAAAAGATGGCAATGGGACGGTTGAAGGAGGAGTTGCCCTGACTGTCAGTGGCAATGATAGATAGACTAGACGACATGTTGTGTGTAGGTGTTGCTGTAATTGTGGGTGTAGGTATTGTCTGTTGTAGGATGTACACTATTAATGAATAGGAAGTCCCTTGAGTTAATTGATTCTGATTGAAGTAGATAGCTGGATTGGATATCTGAGAGAATTCAAAGAGGAAGATGTGATGAAGATGATGATTTGAAAAAAAAAGGAATCACAACATTGGAAAGGTTCGAGTATTTATAAACTTTTGTGATTTCAGACCAAGTGAGGTCCCGGAATATGGATTTTTTGAACTGTTCGTTATCAATAGTATTATAGAAGCGAAGTTAAACTATCCTACAAAGTTGTATGATGATTATGATTGAATGAATGATAAAAAGAAAAGTTAACAATAAAAAAAAGGTCCGAAACTTACAAAAAAACTATGTACCAAAACCCAATTACGTCATATTCTCTATGAGTTCTCAAAAGAGTTTGTAACACAAACAACAAAAAAAATACATACACAACAATCACTACATGCGAAATTTAGCTGCACTTGTAGTGATGCCTTTTGCCTCATGTTGAGTGATATCACTGTTTTAAAACCTACCCTCGGCCCAAATTTCTTTTTTGCCACTAGGAGACCAAAAAAAACAAAAAAAACCAAAAAATACCATTTCTCCTTTGGGACACCAGGGCCAACTAACCGCATTAGGACTGTCTATGCAAGGCAGCCACAACTGGACCTGTTCCGGCGTTGTCGTCAGTCTGAAATATACTGTCACTAAGGTCAAGCAGTCAATTGCTAAAACAGCGCAAAAGTAAGAAAAACAGGGTGGTCCCACGTGGCAGCCGCTGTTTTTTTGTTCGCAGCCAAAAAAAGGCCAAGTCGACGATTGTTCAACAATTGGTGATATCAGATAACACAAATTTCATACTAGTACGGATATCAGCCTAGTGATAATTCAGAAAATAATATAGGCCCTAAATAGAGAAGAATATTGAACAACCCTTGATCAGACTGCCGAATAGTATGGAAATACGAGAATATAGAGGCAAAAGAAAAAAAAATGTACAAAGGTTGTTACAGAATATACATTGCAATTGAATTCGATGACGATATATTCTATGGGATCGGATATGGATGATGTGAAATATTACCATATGTCTTGGATGTGGGTATGTTTTTTGTTACAGTGTTTTGTATGAATTCTTGTGTTTGTGTTTGGTTTTTTTCGTTTAGAATGGATGGTGGCTAACTTTGTAAGCGTATATCTTAGTATCATAGTGTAGGTCTGAAACCAGTCAAAACCAGTCTCAAATTTACCGATCTTCTCTTTCTTTCCTGTAGCTAGCAAGCTCAGATTTAAAGTTCAAGGCTACGGTAGGTACCAACACAGGTCGGTCAACAACAGCCATTACAACAGCCAACAACAGTTGTTATAAGTCAACAATCGTAGGCTGTACAATTTTGACACTGCCCAAAACTCAAAAACCGCTCAAATGTTTTGCCATTCAGTCGG
Organism: Geotrichum histeridarum; assembly: GCA_030566085.1. Classification (NCBI taxonomy): domain Eukaryota; kingdom Fungi; phylum Ascomycota; class Dipodascomycetes; order Dipodascales; family Dipodascaceae; genus Geotrichum; species Geotrichum histeridarum. The sequence continues at coordinate 46,301 of JAJMHO010000049.1, forward strand.
TTAGAATCAGTCAGATATGTCAGTATTTAGTATAAGATATAGTAAAACTTAAATGAACAGCTGGGAAACCAAAGCATTTGAAAGCAAACCAAAGAGGCTGCTTCATCATCATCATCATCATCATCATCATCATTGGAGATCAGTTGAATACACCACTAACTATACTGTAATTCCGTAATCACCAGTCATGACAAACTGATGTTCATTAGCAGTAGAGTTTATTCTGAGCATAGCATTCATTCTGAGCTTAGAACATAAGCGTAGTCTAGATCATGGTTATTGCCATGTGTTAAGGCGTTCAATATTAAACAATTGAGTGATAAATGTTAGCAAAGACAAACAACAAGCTGACTTCAGAATACATTATGGACAAACACTTGTTGGCATTAGAAATTAGACAGCTTGGCTTACTTCACTTAAGAACTTGTGGTCCCTGCCATGCTATTCCTGTGCTAATGCTCTGCTACGATGCTGATGGTGCCGATATCCAGCTTAATGCTATCCACCATACTACCAGAATATAGCTCACATAAACTTGTCAGGTTCTGCTGACTAGCCTAGACCCTGTATGTACATTGCAAGGTTTTAAGAAGTGGACTGTTGTTATCAGTCCATTGTATTCTTGTCAGCCAATCATTAATCCGCGATTGAAAGAAAGAAGAATTTAAGCAGCTGAATTAAACCTTGTTCTGAAGATGAAGGCTTTTGAACTTTGCCAATTGTTGGAAGCATAAAGCATAACTTAGTAGTAAACATGAATCTGGGTAGGGTCCGAGATTGACTTTTTTCTTCCTTGAGAACAAAGCCTCGTTCAGTTCGGAAAAACACCTCAACTGTCAAATTAACTGAGCAATGCATGTGGATGGATGTTTAATGACTAACTACCTCAAGAATGACGATTCAATTTACAGCACCAGCAATAGGAACAACGCCACCAATTGTCTATAGTAACTTATCTAGTGTTTTAACTGTAATGTATTGATGTTGACGTTTGTGATCTTGTGTAACTTTAGGACTGAGATGACGTGCCTTGTTCCTTGGGACAAATCCTTCTCCCAATACAGCAATTCTACTATCTCCTGTCATCTCAAGAGTCAAAAGGTTGAGAACCTTCATCCGCCGCCGCCCCTAACGTTTTGAGCTATTATACTCTTAGGTGGCGTGGCATATATGGCAGAGTGATGCTTTTGTGTCTATACACATGGATTCAAAACAGCGTTGCAACTCCCTTACATCCCTGTTCAATCCCAATCCAGTTCATTTCGTCATAGTTCTGCGTATGTAGGTCGGCCTTATCTCTTGCAATGAATGCCAATTCTGCGTGTATGTATACGTGTAAATGTAGGAACAACTCTTGGTTTGCCCTTGCATACTCGCATGTCATACATGTATATATGTATCTACCTACCGGAGTTATAATGTTCAAAATGTATAACCGAAACCTGTTATAGTCCCTAATCTATCTAGGGCCTTGAAGCGCTATTGGGAAGCTTGCTGGAACTACGTAATGGAAAATTGCTAGAAAAAAAAGAAGATCGGCCCCTACCCTAGACCGAGATAGCCACACATCGGCAAAAAACCAGATGTGGCAAAAGCCTCAACCTGGCCTAATTTGGAGAGCCCTCTTTTTTCTTCGTTTCATAGCCAAGGTCTAGATGCCTATAAAGGTTGCTGGATTGAGACTGAACTTGGCCTAACTCGGTCGACCCTAGACAACATCTCGTCCTAGTTAGTCGACTCGAGATAAGTAGGGCATATACAAAAGGGGCAGACCGGGATGGGAGGGTACCTATCAGTAATTACAGGAACAGTTCGGTTGATCCGAAGCAACGGCACTACGGGATGGGGCAAGGAACCCGATCGGACCGATTCTATAGGGAGCCAAGGAGAGGGTCGACTAATTAGGCGAGTTGGAGGACAACGCATAACGGTTGGCAACGGTCGGACGACGGACGACGGTTGAACGAGCTGAAACGCCACCCACCCGGTCGTTAATCTTCATTTTGACATGTATGAGTTTGCCGGGTTGTTGTTGTTGAGATTGCTACATTGTGTAACAGTCCAACGACTACAGCAATGATTATGACTGAATCGAACTTGTTTGGTATAGTCTATAGGTATGTATGCTAGATCTAACCTGACGTGTTGTGTTCAAAGCGAGGCTGCATTTCAGAAGTAAACATTAATATAAATTGCAAAGCAACAGATTCTGATGCTACTGATGACGCCTACTCGCTCAGTTGCCTATTCTAGGTAATCTAAGACCTTAAGTCCTTGTATAAGTTTAATTTCTAAACTGGCGTGCATCTTACATTTCAAGCTCTGAGGCTGCAAGGGTTGTGTTGGTTTATCTACAAGGCTAGATATGCTACTACTATGCGTGCTGCTGTCAAATGCACGCTTAGGTTCCCCTTATTGCCCATCTCTAAACTGAGCTGAGCTTTATCTTTGTAGAACTTGGAAATCTTGGATTCAAGAAGAACTCAAAGCAAACTTGTGTCAGCCTATACACAGGCTATGCAAAATAAGTCTAAACCTGCCTAATGGTTTCGGGCAGGTTCGATTTAGTAGAGCCTTAGCTCGGAATGAACCTCTTCAAGATATCCTTAAACTTACCCAAAACCACAAAGCACACCCAAAACAAGGGTTGACAGAAATGAAAGCTCTTGTTAAGGTGTTGGTCGTGGTTGTAGTGTTTGTTGAGTACGTGCGCCCAAACAATACCTATTCAATGGCAATTTAGAGATGGTGCAATTCACGCACACACAACTCAGCTCAAATCAGATCTTTACACACACACCACTCACCACTTATCCTCTCGTATACAATCACTTAATTGTCCTGCCTGCCACGGCTGTTGCTGCCGCCCTGTGCAGGTTGTTGGTTTTTGAGTTTCGAATTATAAGGGCTTGGCTTTCGCTTTCCGTCTATAAGCGACTCACTACAAATATGTACACCAACCATCAAAACTATTGTAGAATAATCGCAAAAAATGACAGCTTGTACTCACACGTATATGCTTATTAACTATAACTCAGTCTTTGAATGGTTTCTGAGCCTATATATCTTGGTTATGTACAAAATAATTAAGAAAAAAAGGTTTTAGGTGATGAACAGTCGAACAAAAACCTAAATATGAACATGCCAGACGGAAGGTCTCGACCGCTTGCGTCTGGAAGATGAACATGCAACTCGACACATGCCACGTCAAAAGGCCCGCGCAGGGTCTAGACTGTGGTAGAGTTTGCAAAACAATGTAATCCTAGCATAGCTACTACTTTTGTAGTATGCTTCCCTGTGTATCCACCTAAGCCTGCTCGTTGGCTAGCCCCTCGGCGGCGGCGGCCTCAATGTCTGAACCTACAAACAGTTTTGCACAGCACGGCGACCTCGGGTCGCTATAATGGTCGTACGGATTCGCCAGGTCGCTCAAGCTCTCACCACACAAGAAACAGAACCACGCCTTACAAATTTCGCACGTCATCTTGTTGCACCCCGACACCCGCTCGATAGGAGCTTCGCACTGAGGGCACATGCGAATGCCGCCAAGAGCCATGTACTGCTTGAACGACTCCTCAGCCTGGTACCGCTGCACCTCGCTCACTAGGAATGGCTTGCCGTACACCATCTCGAGCTCCCGCCGAGCTTCAAACGAGCCGTTCATGTATGCCAGCACATCAGACACGGGCACCTCTGTCTTGAACACGCAGTCCGTATAGTAGCCGTGCCACGACTTGGTGCATGTTCGGCAAAATGCAAATAAGCAGGAGGGGCACACGCACAAGATCTCAGTGCCGGGTGGCGGCCGGATCAAAGCCTGGCACGAACTGCGTGGGCACACAATGGTATGTGGGTCCTTTTCAAGCTGCCTCTTTTTCATAAGTTCGTAGTACCGCTGGCTGAGCTCGGCGCCCACCAGCGCCACCAAATCGGTCTCGCATATGGTAGGTTTCGTGCAGCCCAGGTCCGGGCACTTGACCTGCGCAATGTAGCCCTGGGTAATGAGGGCTTCTAAATAAGTCTTGAGGCAGTCTGTGCAAAACACATGCCGGCACTCGCTGAGCTGGGTGCACACTTTGCCCTTTTTCGGGTACTGACAAATTGCGCACTTGAACGTCGTGGCGTTAAAATCCTGCTGTGCCGACTGGATGTCATATTCCAAGAGAGCGTCTTTGAGCTGGGAGTTGTGAGTCAGATCCAGCACCAAAGCGCCGCCGCTGCTGGCGCCGAATCCAGTTTCGGCCTGCTGGTACAGCGAGTCAATGGCCGCGTATAGAATTTGGTCGTGCGACTCGTCCCACAGCTTAAGCAAGCCCTGGATCAGAGCCACAGTACGGTGTGGTGCAAGCCAGCTTGACTGCAATCGAAACACTGGCGGCTTGTGAGCTGGGTACTCTGGGGACAGTTCAAACTGCATCGCCAGGGGCGGGAGATGGTTGACAGTGTAGTAAGTTTCTTGCATGCCGGCTGTGCCTGAGTTGTCTTGGCACACTAGCGAGATCGGGCTGAGGAGGTTGACCGCAATGTCGAGGCTGCCCTTAACTGTTGCCGTCGGTTCAGCCAGCGGCGTTGCGATGACGAGCTCGGGGTAGATGGCCTGCACGGCATGCAGCTCTAGCGATCGTTCGTCATCGCCGTCTTCAGGTACTGTAATTGGGTCCTGGGGCGAATGCCCTGAACCAGTGTCCTTATTCATGGCTGGCAAATCCACAGCAGGCTGCCTTATGATGTTATTGATGGACTAACTGTGTGGGCCATATGAAATCATAGGCATGTATCCCAATGCTGAGTCATCGGCAGAGAGATCGGCTCTTGATGACTAAGAAGTGTCTCCACGACGTCATGGCCCATCCAAACCATACCTAGTTAGAACCAGGTACTTTGTTAAGAGAAACCCACCGCAATTCAAGAATGCCCATGACGTTGATATACTTTGACCCTTGAATTGAATTAATTTAATTCAAAGGAGATACGGCAAGGTACCACGAGTTGGCACTGGATCACAAAACATCTCCTTAATTATCGCTAGCTGATCAGTGTCAATTGGTGCTCAATATCAAGTTAGCAGTTTCATTCGGGAGCAGGCATATGTGCGGCCCACCTGAACAGTTGAAGTTTTTGCTAGAGTTGGCTAAGTACAATTGAGAATACAAGCATATCAAATAAGTTTTGATTCCGAATCACTATCAACTATAGCGTTCACGACTATACGGCAATTTGGTTTTGTGTTCGGCCTTGCAATCGGTTCGACATACGAGTCTCTCTTCACAATGCTGGCTTTAGGTCTGTCTCATGGCCTTTAGACCGTTTATGTCCAAGCACCTCCTGTTACAGAAATCATGATAATCCTAAATAATAAAGAAGCACTAACATAATATATCAATTGCACACGCCGTAGGTATAATAATCAGGCAGACACCCAATTGTAGCGAATTATTAACACATTCAGTTCTTTATTGCCTCACCAAACTTGGAGGCTGATATTCCTGCGCCTAGTAAGCATTCCTGCCGAACCATATGGCAAGAATGTTCACGATAGTACCAGCCAATATTCAGTTTCAAAAAATCGCTGTGCCTTGGCGTTCAAAAACAAGATTAAGGTCTATAGAGATTAGTACTAGTGCTGCTTTGTTCACATGGCAGAGCGGACGCATAATAGAGTTAATGATTGTGATTTTAACCTTGTCCACCATGACGACGAGGGACATGGCGCAACCAATATTTGCTAGCTCGTTAATTGGGTAAACTTAGAGCAAACTCCGTGCTGATCGTCGTCATGCTTCAAACTTGACATTTAGTGTATGTATACGGATCAATGGTAAGAAATGCAATATTATTGCTGATTTAGGGCAAAAATATAATATAGTCGGCCTAATTCCGATTACGCACAAGACGTCTACTCAGTTCATAACCTGACTCTCTCTGGCTATACACTTTGCGCAAATTGCAGTCAGCCACTCCTTGCCCATTTTAATTTGACGCTCTAGCAGCCTTGTTTTACACACACAGCTCTATATATCCAGAAGAACACCATAAACAGCATAAGCGTCTGATCATGACTACTCAATCCCTGTATGTACTGCACTAATAGACTTTTGTTTTAAATCATAATCACAGGCCTGCCGGTGTGTGATGTTCCTGAGGCTGCCAAACCGAATTTAGGTTGCTCGGTAATACTTAGTTCGGCTCCGAAAAGGCTTGCACTCTCTGGTACCAAGCTTTAGCTTAGAGTGTACACGATTGGGTACAATTGCATGATTATGATCCAGCATAAGCTGGGTGGCTAGCTATATGTCTAGAGGTGATGCAATGGTACAAATTTGACAAGTCTAGTTCTTTTGGCTTTACATGATCATTGAACTTATTCTCATTATCCTGCCTAACGATTGAGCTTTTTTCTTACACACTGCTTTCCTGTATCTTGAACTTACATTCAAAACAAGCAGTAGTTATTAATTATACAGACCTAGTGAGCTTTTGAATGAAACTGGCATCATCTGTAACTATAAGGTCATGTTTTTGGCTACTGCTACAGTTCACTTCAAAGATTTCGTATATATCAGTAAACAAAATAATACTGCAACTGCCTTTAATATGTCCACATTCCGCGCCGCAAGACCCATTCTAAACGTCAAAAGCCCATGATAAATTCAATCTGATATTTCTAATTGTGCTTCTTGTGAATAAGGATATACTACTATAAAATCATGATTTACCAATTGCAAATAAGTTCGGAGTTATTACTCAACCGCACTATAAATAATAAAATTAAGAAAGACCCAGATCACAAACACTTGTTATAAAATACATATATCGTACTCGTTTAACAACTGTTTAAGTGAACTAGCTCACCATCAGCTCTCAAATGCATGACTATACAGGAAGGAGGGGGTTTATTCATTTCATTTCATTTATAGGATATATAGTTATATGTCATGTAAAGTGCTGTCTTCAGAAAGTGTGAACATAAACTAGCAATTTGACTTGCTTGGTCTTGATTCATTGGTAAACCTGCTCTATGATAATTATTATTGTTTGTCAAAATCGATTGTCGTAAGCTCTCTCTAAATGGAGGTTGGCCCGACCTTGGAGTTTCATGAGAGTATTTCAGACGTAATGCGCATTTAAGAAGGTTGAATTTCATCTGCGTTTGATGTTTGATGATCTTAATTACATTGATTTGTGCTGGAGGAGTTATGGTCAATATCAACTGAATGTCTACAAGTACTTTCAATGAAAGTTAGACATGTAGACTCTTCAACGCTTGCTTCCACTATCCATAGTTTCTAACAATCGATTCCAATAAAAACTTGCTTAACAAGTCATCTAACAAAACCTATGAGTATCCAATGGCGGGAACGTTACTTAGAAAACTTCATGTAATCTATCACGCTCAGGTACAAAATGACAATTTGTGCCTGGTTACCAATAAAGGTAAAGAGTCCAGTTCAAGGGTTGAAATAATATTGTTTCGGTTAATGTTATCTCGAGTAAAATTTATCTTGAGCACCACGTTTTTTTTTTGCCATCAGAACTAGAGCTCATCCTCATAATATCATAATAAATAATAATGAATAGATCGCGGTTCGACTCCAGGAAAAAGAAGGTATCTATGCTATTTCAACGCTTGAGATCGTATGTTATACAAGCTAGATACTTTATAAAACGTTCAAGACTGGTACTATATGATCCAACCGCTCGGCTAATTCCATGTTTTGAGGATCAAAGTACAGCCTATGAATATTGGATTCAATAAGTCATTTAACAAGAATTGAACGTAATTACCATCTCAAATATACCAATTACAGCAGATTAATTGGAATTGCCAATGTATAATTTAACTGCACACTTCGCCAACATGGGCGTGCAACATGTGGGGAGAATCCTTAATTGGGAACATAGATTTTCCGAGGGCCAGTAGGCTTGTTTTTGTGTCACACAACCACATGAAGAATAAAAGCGCAATCAAGTGGTTTCCCATTTATGGTCCATAGCAGGTCTGTACTCCAAATCTTTTATCAGCGTCTAGTCCCAGAGTGTTGATTCTACATTGCAGCTTTTTACGGGATTCCTGATGTCTTCATTCTGCAACAGTTTCAGTTACTAGAGAAGTACAAATCAAGCTAGCTAATATAGGGAGGGGAAATCAAAGGGAAAATGTTCTCTAATGACTTTAGAGGACTGCAGTATGTAAGCTCGGTTCAAAGGGCGCGTTTAAATGGATATTTTTTTGAAAGCATTTCGATTGAAATTTTCTTGAATATCATTTTTCTTAAAGAGTATTATTTTGGTAATGGATTTTGAAGAAAAGTTAACTAATGTCTTCTTCTGTCAACTCAGATAATTTTCAAAAGTTACTCCAACGTCTGAAGTTTGTATAAGTTACTCCAACGTCTGAAGATTGTATATTGTAATTATTCAGAGAAATTCAGCGAAAATGGGAAGATGGTACTAAGAGTACGAAGATTGCGCGTGTATTACTAGAACTGAATCACTATGAATGTCGTTTACTACCACCTATAAGATATTTCATTTCAACAAATGATTGATTGCCCATGCTTCCACCCGAGACGAATAAGTAACGCAATCTAAATACCTCACCACAAATCTTTATATCATAGTGGTGAATGAACTACTAAAACATGGCAAAGTGGTGAGCAAAGTGAATCAATCAAATTATTACTGATTACTGCTCCAGCAAGGAGCTTGAAACACGTTTTAATTCTAATACGAAATCAAGCAGTTTGAATAATTATCAAATAAAAAAGTTGAAATCTTAGAAGTATCAAAACTTGAATTTTTCATTTTCTCGTTCTTATCACTTGGGTGCACAATTCACATTGCTTGCTTCACCATTCTCCCATCACTCCCAAGCCTTAAAATACCAGTCTGCAAAGTTATATTGACAAGCCAAAGTCGAATCAGTAACAGACGAAGAAATTAGACTGCAAAAAAAATGAAGTCTGGACGACACCGGAATTGAACCGGGGACCTCTCACATGCTAAGCGAGTGTGATAACCAACTACACCAGACGCCCCGTGACTTGTGGAATTGTTAAAATGTGGTTGATCACAATGTTTGTGATCAAGCTGGTTGCAGAGGTCAAAGATGGGGTTAGGGTTGTTACATTGATTCTGCCTTGCAGAATTCATCAATAATCCAAGCTTCACTCCCCTTGCTTAGTCATGTTTTGTATGGTGCTTATGCTGTTTTAGTCAGACTTTGTATGGTGCTTACAAATGTTTTTATAAGAGGATGTTCTTGAACAAAAGCGCGAAGATCCGAGTACGCTCTATTAGACCTTTTTAATTCAAATTTTCTATATTTATGATCAATTCTCCTAGCTGCCCTGATCCTTTTGATACCAATATTGAGTTATTAAAGTGAAATGGTGGCGTCCTACGAAGGTATGGTACGTTTGGCACTTAAGCCATAGTAAGCAATGTATGGTGGGAAAGTTGAATTTTAAGATCTGAGAGAGCTTTACATGATATTGATCATTAGGCCGACATAATAATAATAATACTCTCTGAAAACACGCAAAACTCACAAAAAAGAAGCGAGCACCTTGCAGAATCCTTCCCATGGCAACTTAATGGTCCGGCCAAAAGCTGTCATCGACTTGTTTGCCTCCTTGAGAAACGAACCTTATCCATACCTTCAACATCAATAACCTCATCCCCAACTGCAGTGACAAACCGCTGCTAGAAATGGAGAATGAAATAGAAACAAGACTTGAAGCAAGACGCGCAGTAGACAGATTCCTCGCAAGGGAGCATGAAAGATGACAAATTTCTGGAGCTAACCAAGCCCGCTGCATTCAATGGTGAAAACTGCACGGCTGTAGAAGTAGTGGAGTTTTTCAGGCGTCTCAGCAACTAAGAGACAGGCTATGAGTTTGACATGGCGTTAATGATTGTCTTCCGCAGAGAACTCATAAGCTTACAGATGGCTCTATAATTGGGTAGAGAAACTCCAAGACCGAGAGTCCATGTCTTGCGCAGAGTTCAGGAAACTGTTCCAGGAGGCATTTTACGATCGATTTTACCCAAAAATGCATGATCTGATGGTAATGAAAGAGCTCTTAGAGCTGAAACAAGGGAAATCTGTTTCGGAGTTCAACAAGAAGTTTAATCGGCTGGTTTACCAAATTAACAACAGGCAAGTGGTTTTGACAGATACTGCACTCATTCTCATGTATAAAAATAAGCTGCAACCTTGGGTCTTTAATGATGTGGCACACATGGACGAACCCTTGTGGGATACTCAAGATAGAGCTTCACTTAATACATGTCCTGCCGATTATGGGTTATTTTGCCCCGACCAGGACACCAGAAATGATAGTGTAACATATGCGCAGAATAACCGGTCGGTGGGTTCTCGATCGTTCCGACCGGAAACCAATAGACCAAGGCAAGGTCAGACTCGTCGTTTATGCTTCAATTGCAACCAACCTGGACACATAGCGAACGAGTGTCCTCAAGCGCCGAGACCTTCATGAAGTCAACGCAGGGCCCGTGAGTGGAGGGTTGCAGTCAGGGTGGAAGATCAGCTCAACGGCAATCATCGATGGTGAGAATTGTCATTGATGGAATATAACATGTTTTTTGCGATAGTAGTTTTGATAATTTTGAGAAGAAAGAGTAATATGTCAGGATCGAAATATCTATAGTTTCGTACAATGGAAACATTTTCACAATCTTAGCAAGAAATGCTGGCGTAAAGGGACAATTATCTAGAATCGAGCTTGTCATATATTGGACAAAGGACTTTTAAGCGACAAACGACTTTTAAGCGAAAAGCACCAAACCAAAATGTTCACTGGTAAGTTTTAATGTATCTTACATCTCAGATACCATAGTGTTTAAACAACTTTTTTGTCACTATCTGCTGTTAATTGTATCAGTCTAATTTATAAGACTCTTCCATATATATATAATAATGATGTACTTTGAAATAATAACGGATAACGGAAATGGCTACGAGGGAATTAACTCTTCTTGTAATCCACACCCAAATATTTTTCCATTTAAGGCTATTTTCTCAGGTTCAATTTTTAAATAGAAATGGTTTCATTCTAATCTCAATATTAAATAGGCTACTCCAGATTTTCTAAAACATTGGAGATGCTCATTTTGGAGAAAGCTGTATACTTCAACTGCAACTTGTCGCGCTTCATTGATATCTTTGAAGAGATATATAAAGAAACTGCCTTTTCCTAAATTTAATAATATTTCTTCTTCTTCTTTCTTTCTATTTAAAAAATTCTCTTTTTGATTCACTTTAGCAATAGCTATCATTGTTTAGTTTTATTTCTATATCAGCCTACACTACAATACAACGCAACTCTACCTTATTTTTGCAATGAGCAGTACTTATTCCACCAACTTTCTTCTCAAGGACAATTCCAGTCACACACTTAAATCCAAACTCAAACGCTTTATTCACAAAGTTGACACACTTTGGCACCATTTCCAAGACTGGCGCAAGTTGTGCGATGTTGAGATTACCATGACAAAACAAGAAGACGGCAAGAAGGGTCAATTGGTGGTGGTGATGCCTCCGTATTGGGAAGCGCACCAAATTGCAAAGACTTATTATGAGGTTACAAGACAGTTTGAAGCTGGTACGTTGAGATGTCAGCGCAAGAGAAAGCTTGGGTTTTAAAACCTGAGCGAGAATTGGCATCATACTTCAATGTGATTTTATTTGGGCCATTCCATCAAAAATAACAGCATTTTACTTGCCAAACAAGCCAGAGTTACGTTTCATTTATTTTTGTTGCATTTTCTTTGGTTCAAGTAGTTTTAATTGAATGATTTTATGAATGAACTATTAATCCCACACTTTTATAATACACCTGGAGTGAACTCTGTAGAGTTTTTTGTTCTTTTTTTGATCAAAATTCGAGACTCAATTCAAGAAATCTAGATTTAGTAGTTCAAGATGCCCGTCTTCTAGTTCATACCTGTTTGTCTCTGTTTTATCATGTTTTGTGATCCCATCGCCTAAATGCGAATCAACTACCAATGTTTCCAGCCCAGCCCAGGAGGTTGAACCTATCGAATCTTATTCCAAGTTACTAGTCAACCTTTTGAGGTCGTCGGTTTACGAAATCAGCAGATTGCAAAGAATACCTAAGGTCAGCAAGCAGCATTGAGTAATTCTGAAAAATTTCATTGTTCTATGTATTCATGAAATGAAAAATTCATGCTCAACTCAAAGCACTCCAATATTACAAAAAACCATAACCAACAGATTATACAGGTTATGATGTCAATTTTAAGAAATAATCACGATACGCATTGGAATCTAATATTTTCATGCACCTGTATTCTATGCAACGCTGCTGTGTTCACAAAACAATGCTTTCGTTGTAAAGAAATACTCAATACCAAGTCATCCAAGTCAAAGTACTGTCACTATTGTTTCTTTTTTAAAGTTTGGTGCGCTCAGATGCTATCCGCAAGATCTTGCCAAATAAAAGAGATTGTCTCATAGTTAGTTTGGAATAATTAAGGGCCCTACCAAAGTAACCAGAATATCTAGTTCATATTGATCCCAACTTCGTGATCAATTCATAATATTAAGCGTTTGCCAGTTACTTACTATTATGACAGGTTTGACAGGAAGTTTAAGATGAGGATTTGTTAACCTTCCATGTGCAATAGCAGCGGTCTGGTCTGTTCGGATTAATTGATAGTTCCATAAGGTCGTCATGCAAAACTACCAAAATGATCTGGTAGCTATAGCATGATCTATGATCTACCAGTTTGTCTAAGCCCACAATTTTCTTGGTATTTCACTACCACCCATCTACTCTCAAAGTCCAGAACCTTGTACCATTGTATAGCATAGCCAATCCACCAAGGTACCAGTGATAAGCCTTCTACCGTCCGTCCCGTACAGTATATCATACAGCGGCCTGGTCCACTGCCCAGCTTGCTCTCGCAGATCTTTGCACAGCACAGTTGTACTATGTAGTCGTGACTGCGCCGCCTGAAGAGGTGCCTAGTCTTATATATGCCCGCAAGTGAAGCCACCCCGCCAAGGTCCTTTTTTTTTTTTTACAAAAATCCCGCGATTGGCAGCTGTGATATTGTGAGCAAAAGTGACAACTGCCAAACCTTCTATCGCATAATGAACTACGGCATAGCTGTACCAGTTACTAAACAAGCCACTATGGACCATTGTAATAAGAGCTGTGTACTTTAACTTTGATTGACTCCCTTCTATAAAGGCTGCGCCCATACCACCAAAAGTCTTGGTTTTAAGCTATAGAGCTGCCAACGAGGTTAGAGGCCCCCCAACACCTGGCAGTTAGCAAGTGGCAGCTGGGCATGCTTTTATAGAGCATAGCCCTTGCTTTGACCAATTGATTTGCAATTAATTCCAAGGCGCCGCCCTGTGGTGTATGTACAAAGGGACAGACCTTTTTTTTGTTTGTATTTTGTTTTTGCACTGCCAGAACGCCCAGTCTTTGATATTTCACCACAGTAGGCGACGTAAGCTTTTATAATCAATATGACACGGCTGTGCAGTACCTGTGCAGCCACTTTGTATATATACGTCCACTCTCAATAAGCACCGCCCTGTGCTACACACTGTGCTATAGCCTATAGCCCAAACTGTCAAGTTCGCTTAACTTGACCTGGGTAAACCCTATGGAGCGCCTGTTGTAAAATTTATGGCCTGTTGTACAACAGTACGTTAGCTACTGTGGTAGGCCTATACAGAAAAAAGTGGAGGGGCTGACTGTGCCTATAGCTATATAGGCCTGTATATATTCTAAGCGCTAAACCTGTTTAAAGGGCGGGTGCCCCCGATCTAGGAAAGAAAGAAGCCCAAAAGGGAAATTATATGCATGGTCAAAAGGAGGCGAAGCTTTGCAAAATGTCTTGGCGTTTCTACTTTCTTACTAAGATATTAGTAATTATGTTAGGTAAGATAATGTATGACTATTGAAAATTAGTATGTTAATATTACCTAAGAAAGTAGTAATAGACATGTTAATAACAATAATACCCCAGCAATCTTTCACTGTAAATGTCAATCACCTAAACTACCCATTGGCAATATATGGCTTTGGAAGTGGTTAATAAGGTCAATTGGTCTTGTTTGGTTTGGTTTAATGAGATTATAATTATTTGTACATGTAGTTGTTCATAGTAACAAAGACTGACAAGTACTTTTGCAATATTGTTCTTGTGTTCCTGACCGGCTGGTGTTTAAATTTTTCATTTTCCATAGTAAAAATTTCTTTTTTTTGGTTTGTTTTTGTTTGTTTTAAACTTTTTTTTGTTTCTTATTTTTTTTTTTTTTTTTTTTTTTTTTTTTTTTTTTTTTTTTTTTTTTTTTTTTTTTTTTTTTTTTTTTTTCTTCTTCCAACTCCTCCTCCTCCTTTTAGTTTCCTACTTCCTTTTTACACTACCACTAAACTACTCAACCAAGCCAAGGTCTCTTGCCTCTTTTTAAACTTCTCATCTCGCTATCCCCAATCCTAATTTTAAAAAAACTCTCCCTTCTTCCTCTTCTTCTTTTATTTCCAGCTCAATGCCTGAAGACGACACCACTCCCCTCCTCTCCGGTGGAAGAACAGCTCCAAAGCAAAAGAAAGACAGAATCATGAGCATCGCAAACCCCGGCTGGGCCTCTGGCACAGCAGGCACCATTGCCCACAAAGTCCAAGGCATCTTCTTATCTTCCTACGTCAATGTACTCCTCGTCTTTGTGCCCCTCGGTTTCATGGCCGAGCACTTGGGATGGTCCCCCATGGCCGTGTTTACCCTCAATTTCTTTGCAATTATTCCTCTGGCGGCGTTGCTCTCCTTTGCAACTGAGGAGATCTCGGTCCATGTCGGTGAGACTGTCGGAGGCCTTTTGAACGCGACTTTTGGTAATGCTGTTGAGTTGATTGTAGCCATTGTGGCGCTGTTTAGAAACGAGCTGGACATTGTCAAGGCGTCCATGCTGGGTTCTATTCTGTCCAACATTCTGCTTGTCATGGGCTGCTGCTTCATTGCAGGCGGCTACAATCGTATCCAGCAAAAGTTTAACCAGACCGTCGCCCAGACCATGGCCTCCATGATGGCCCTGTCAGTGACCTCGCTGCTGATTCCTGCTGCTTTCAATGCGGGTTTCCCGGGCCAGTCCGAGCACGTCCTGTCGGTGTCCCGCGGTGCGTCTATTGTGATTCTTTCCATCTACGTGCTGTACCTTTACTTTCAATTGAGCACCCACGCTGCTTACTTTGAGGGCCAGAACGCCGAGGCCGCTGAGGCCCCTGTTACCCAACGCTACACAGACCTTGAGGGCGGTGCCCCTGCCGCTGACGAAGAGGAGGAGGAGCACGAGCAGCTGCTGTCCTCTGCTGAGGCTCTTGTCCTGCTTGCCGTTGTGACTCTGATTGTCGCCTTCTGCGCTGACTACCTTGTGGCCTCTATCGACAGCATTGTTTCCGACACTGGCATTTCCAAGACCTTTATCGGTCTTATTTTGATTCCCATTGTTGGCAATGCCGCCGAGCACGTTACTGCTATTGTGGTTGCCATGAAGGACAAGATGGACCTTGCCGTTGGCGTTGCCATTGGCTCTTCCCTTCAAATTGCTCTTTTCTTGACTCCTTTCCTGGTTATCCTGGGCTGGATTGTGGGCCGCGACATGTCGTTGCTGTTTACTACTTTTGAGACCTGTGTTTTGTTTGTGTCGGTCATGATTGTGAACTACATTGTGTCGGATGGTGAGTCGAACTGGTTGGAGGGAGCCATGTTGATTGGCACGTACACCATTATTGCGATTGCCTTTTTCTATGCTCCTTAAACCAAAGGGCAAAAAAAATCTAACGACAATCTACCAAAGAACTTTTTTTTCACAACAAAATAACACTGTTATTTTTTTTATATTTAATGAATTACCTACAAAATACAAAATGATCACTACTTCTCAGCCTTTTTCAAGTTCAAACTCTTTTTTCATGATTTTTCAAGGGTGGAGTGTAGACCCCAGTTTCGTAGATAAGGCTGAGAGGTCCCAAGTAACGTTATACAGCATACTTAATAGAGCAGCCAAAGTCCGAATAAGACAATAAAACCAACTAAACGCAGTTAACATTTGAACAACATATGAACGTGGTACCTAAGTTAAGGTGTGTCTGTGCCCCCATTCTGAAATCAAAAGCCATAATCCACTAGTCTTGACATACTTATATACTAACTTGTGCAATTGAGTAGGCTTGAAGCAGTACAGATCATCAAAAGAATTGTTCAGTATACCTGTAATAAATCTATAGTATGAAGAACATGAATCTCCGTACGTACCTCTACAAAAAAGCAAAGTCCAAGTCTGTGTGAGTACGTACAAAGGCGAGTGCTGAAGCTCTTTTTTGCCAAGCTTCTTCTTCATCTTCATTTTTTTTAATATCTATGCATTCAGGTCCTTCGGATTTCATAGTAGTGAGGCAAGGTACTGTGGCTTTCAATGTTTGGCTTTGTAGAAAACAATGCCTTTATATCCAGGTAAGGATTCAACCGAGTCTGCCCATATAGGGCCTACCCAAAAATCTACAAGTTGCTGTTCCAGTTTGTCAGATACATGACAAAAATCAAACCAAGTCACTTTCAAAATGCCCTATATAGATAACTATACATACTGTTCAGAATCTGATCTCCAAATTCGTCAGCTCCACAAACACTTCCCGCGGCATGCGATACTGAATCATACCCGCAAACGTCATGCAATTCCTCGAGATCCCTTGCATTTCCGCCAGCTTGGCCTGCCGCGTCTCGTTGAAATAATACGACGAGTTCAGCTGCTCACACACCTCATAACAGCACCGCATCACCATCACCAGCAACGACGCCACGTTACGCGCAACAGGGTGCTGCAGCGTTTGTGACTGCTGCGCCCGGCTGCGAACTTCACCCACGTCCGCTGAGGGGTCGATCACAAGCAGACCGGTAGCGTCAACGTCGCGGAGGCACTGCTCAACGTCACCCCGCGCAAACGAGTCGCGTGCGCTCACAATCTTGAGTAAAGTGAGACAGGTCTCGAGGTTGGCCGGGACTACTTTAGAAAGGAGATCGGTGTTGTTGTGGTACACCTCCATGACGTGGCGCGCAAGCTGGGCCGGGTCGTCTGTCGTTGAAATCATGAGGGGCGCGCCGCCGGACATGGCTGTAACGGGCTGCCCAAGGGGTGCGACGGCCAGCAGTTCGCCTAGCGACTTATTGATGATATTCACCACGGTATCACAAGCTTCCGAGAGCTGGTACAGGAGCACTGCATCTGTGATGCGACCGTCCTCCTCTGCTTTCATTGCGGCCTGCTCCGAGATGCCATGCAGGTAATCCTCTATATTCGGCAAGTCGATTAAATCCATTTTGCGTTCAATGGCGCCTGGGTTGCGAGACCCGTCCTGTCTAATGTCGCCCAGCAGTTTTGAGAACTCTCTGGTCTCGAGGACCAGTTCTTTCAAGGCTTCGTGGCACAGCTTCAGGTGCTCCTTGCCGTCGCTCAGGTTCTTGTTGAGCGAGATAAGCACGAGGTACTCAACGGCGTCAACAGGGTCTGAGCGCCGGAAATCGCGTGTGTAGAATCCCATCAACCGCGCAAAGTTGAGCTCGCTCTGCTCAAATTTGTTCATGTACAACAGCTCAGACTGCAGTTGCAGCACGTTAGTTATCGGTCTCAGCAATCCATAGTACGACAGGGCAATCGAGAAGTGAACGGCATCGACCTGCGAGAACGTATATGCATAATGTACTGCCTTCTCAAAAAGTCCACACATGATAAGAACCTGGCAGTAAAGAGCTGGTGTTTTTCGGTCAGGGTTAAAGTATTTAGCCCCAAAGTTTGTCACGGCCATTTGCAGGTTTTGCAGCGTGTATTTTTCATGAATCGAGTTCTTGTCTGTGTCCTCATAAATCAGCGACAGATGCGTCCATAGCCAGTCTTCAGTTGTGTGAATCACCCTGGGGAAAGTTTTCTTGCTAACTTCACACCGTCCAATAATCTTGTATAATGCAAACTTAAACGGATCCGACGTCTCTTCATCGAAAAACCGGACCTGCTCGTTAAACTCTTTGCGAAGGTTCTCTAGCAAGTTGCGGGGCAGCACCCGGTGTGGTGACTCTACCCATGCCTTGAGATATATCGGGAATGACGTGCCCAGTTTTTGGAAGGCATATTGTGATGATTCGGTAAACTCCAGAGCTTCCTTCAAGCTGCCTGATCGCACCATGTGATACAGAAGAGCCCAAACTGGCAGATTGTTGACAATTTCAAATGCAGGGTGCACCCAGTTGCCGTTCTCTGAGTATCGCAACGTGACAGCGGCGCGGATCTTATTAAACACCGAGGCGACACCTCCTTCTAATGTTGAAATGGGCTGCTGTGCAATGTCTGCCTCAATATGATCAAAAAACTGTTTCTCCAAGTATCGTTTTCCTCCTTCTACTATCCGTCGTCGCAAGTCAATCGCCTCTTTAGAGTCTGGTGAAGATGAAAGGTAAGCCTTGGCGTACTTTCGCTCCGTCGCATCTTCTCCTGTGATTTCGATAATAATCTTCCAGATATCTTGCATCTGATGCGCTTTCATGTCGGATCCAATCGTCTGCGAAACTTCGTGGAACATTCTACTTAGAGGGTACGTGCTGTTGGATTGGCGGGCAAAGTTCAACTCTCGTACAACCTCTGTATAATGCTGCATGCTACCTTGATATGACTGAACCATAATTGTCGGTGCCACAACCTGACCAGATGTCGTTTGCATGAACTCAACATCAGTAAATTCCCCAGAGCCGGAAATAGGGCCGAGCACAGCGCGACCCAGTGAGTTTTTGTTCCACCCAGGCGTGACCATATTTTGTTGAGTTGCTTCATCCAAATCTGTGCTCTTAACCAGGCCAAACATTTTGCAGATATTCTCCTTTCTCACAGACCAGTCCATGGAAACATTCTTTGCTAGTTGGCTGTCGAACTCGAGCGCCGTTGTATGTATCAAATCTTCAATAGCTGACAGAATGCTTTCTTCCTTCTTGCCTCTCAAGTATTTCTAACGCGTTAGACACTTTCAGAAAGCCAGCCAAAAACTTACCTCAACCGTCTCAGACTCGTGTGTTGCAAAGTCCGATGGTTCATGATTCTGGTAAAATTTGATCGCCTGAAGTTCCGACTGGATATTTTCAGCATTCACACCGCTTCCTGCCAACAAATAGTGTCTACCTAATTAGCACAATCACAGCAAACAGTACTCATCTAAACTCACGCTTTCGTATTGTTGTCCACAGGGAGATCTTTCCTCAGGTCATAAGCTCTCTTACTGATCTCGTTCAACCCCAGCTGGATCGTTCCCAAGTTCGAAGATGCATTAGGTAGGTTTCGCGACGACTCCTCCAGCTCTGCCAGTAGGGCAATCGCAGGCGGCACCAATTGAGCCTGGTTTTTATTGTCCCCAGACGCGTCCGTCGCAGTCGCTCCCTCAGTAATAGCAGCCGGCATTTGGATGGTTGTGAGGTGAAAGAGTGTTTGGGCGAGACTGTCAAAATAAAGAAAATGGGAACGTAGGGTAACTGACTTTTGTGAGAAGATAACTGAACTGTACATTGATTCGAGCCCAACTTTTGATAATTAATAGTTGATCTAATAAAAATTGATATTAAACGATTCTGCTGCTATAAAATTGATTGGAATGTTTGAGCAAGTGCAACGTAGGATGGTAATTTCGACTTTTCAATCTCTACAATTGATATTGTATGTATGTGGTAAGTACTTCTGTGGGAGATGATTCCATGGTGCATACAAAAATGTTTGTGAACTCTGCTCCTTTACTCAAGAATACTCTGCTGCCAACGTAAATAGATGGCAATTGGTCTTTGCAACTAATTGAAGAGACTACAGGGGTTTAAGCCAGGTTTTGAAAATACTTAAATTCACCCAGCCTTTGTGTCGGCCTAAGTGGTACTTCCCATGAGTTCACTGATCCGAGAAATTTCAACTCGCCATTTCCATGTAGCTAATCCTTGCGCTATGACTGACACATACAACCAATGTATGAGAGCCAATTGAACCGCTCTGCTTCCTTTCTCTGGTTGTGCCCGAAAAGTCACTGACTACTGTTGTAGCGTGAGACACAACTCACCAACTACCTATCCAGCTACGTCATAACCACCTGAACTCAAAATTTCTCTCAATTTTCAATTTTGGAACATTTACTAACTGAAATCATTTCTGTAGTTTTCTAGTACGGAATAAGTCGTTTTTTCAAGGCGAAACTCATCTGTCTCAGGGCCTTTATATGCATGAACAATGCCATAATCTTGCGTATGCATGTCAGCAAACTAAGCAAGCAATTCCAAAAACTATATATAATAGTCCCAAAAGATTTCGAATCTGCCAATTTTACCTCTCGATTAAACGTTCAACAAACAGGTCATTTCAGAGAGGAGCCTTGTTGAAAACATGCCGTCGTCTCCAGTTATCATCTCACGGCCACCACCGGGGTTCTCGTTCATGGCAGTACTCCGTGGCTTTCAATTGACCGTCTTGGGTGCAGTGAGAGCTCTCAAAAACCCATACTTGATTGAAAGCGGATACTATCGTCGAGCCCTCCGAGCCGTAGCTATCTCAATTGTCATTCAAATCATTCTCTGGCTTCCGATATGGGGTTTACGCTTCTTGGTTTGGTGTATGATGCTGATCGCCAGTGAATCAGCCATGAAATCCCTCTACAGCATTATCGACACACTTGAGTTCATTGAGAACGATGTGCTGAACATTGGCCTTTTCTTAGTGACGGCAGTAAGATTCTTTCAACCTGAAATGGACGACATGTTTCTCATGTCTCTGAAGTTCGTTGACAGCGTGTACAAGCAGAAGCATCCTGAATCAAACAGAAACTATTATAGCAATCTTATTCAATACCATGGCGGCAACATCAAGTCAATTGCAGGCCCTCCTCCACTAGTTCCTCAACAGGCAAATGCAAACCCTCCAGTAGCAATTGATCCGTCTTATCCACCTCCGCTTCCTCCGCGCACACAACCTCCACCCTACGATCAAGCTTTCGTTGTACAACCGAATACAGTTCAGCCTAATGGGAAGCCAGCTAGTTCAAAGAAGCAGGGCAACTGGGTCCAACAGCTTATCACACAATTTAAGAATAACAAAGCGTTCACAATGTTCTTACAGCGCTCAATCAAGCGGTCGATATTCTCAATTGTCATATTCATGTTGTCAGGAACTCCAATTATCGGCCGATTAATCACTGCCGGAGTTTCATTCTACAGTTTTCACAAGGTCGTTGGCACGGCGACCGCGCTTGGTATTTTCGCAATTGGGTTGAGTGTAGAGAGACGATACATGATCATCTTTCTCAGTACCTTTTGGGGTGGTAGAAGCTTGGTTCGTGGTCTGCTGGCTCCATACTTTACTCGGGTTCCTTTTACTCGTGCTGAGAGGGACCAGTGGTTCAAGGCTCGTGAAGGAATCATGTTTGGCTTTGGCTGTGGCTTTTACTGGATCTTGAGGATTCCTTTCGTAGGTGTTTTGGGCTACGGTATCGCTGAGGCCAGTGCAGCTTACCTGATTACCAAAGTCAGCGAGCCTCTACCACCTCCAGGCCCTGATCTCTACAAATGGGTGGAAAACGAAATGACTTGGACCAAACAGGACGTCATGCTATCTGGCGCCACTCTTAACACTGATGGATTTGGGGAAGCAGTGCCAATTATCCCAGGCGGCTGGGCTTCATAGAATATTTTTGGTAGCTTTTAAGTAGTTGAGACATGTAATCGCATCATTTTGGTGGTAGTGTCTCTCATTTTTTTGGGGTTGGTGGACGTAATCTCTTTCAGATGGGCAGATTCACACGTTTTCAAAAAAACGTTCTTCCACACCAACCCATATCCTCCAGACCTGAGTGCGTGCTTGAAGCTACCACTCTTTCCTATCTACTGTTTAGTTGTATAGCACATTGTCTGAGGCTTGACTCGTTGACTAGCGAATCGAGATTAGATATTGCGGCCAAGTCACCCAAAATTTCATCTAAGCCTCATCCTTAGCTGAAGATCGCTATCCGTCCCTTTTGCTACAACAAATTGAAAACTTTTAGAGGAGTCTGGGCTGCTTTATTTATTGCTTCAATTCCCTATATTTTATTGTTTCGAACCAAATTTCACAGCTTCCGAACGTTTAACTCGTTATCTACTCAAGCACCATGTCTTCAGGATTACAGCGCAGAAGAGTTGCCGGAGGAGGTGGTGGAAATGCAAATGAGAATGGTGATTTCTCGTCTCACAATGGTGAAACTTCCAATTCGACACCTACAAGAAACGGTTACGAAGATGGCCGCCGGGTTGCTTACGACCCAGACGACATCAACAGCACAGCTGACGAGATTAAGCAACCCAAGCTGACTCTCATGGAGGAGGTCTTGCTCATGGGTATCAAAGACAAACAGGTAGGTACACATTGTAGGCACCAGTTTGATGCTAATTTTGTAGGGATATCTGTCATTCTGGAATGACAATATTTCATACGCTCTGCGAGGCTGCATCCTGATGGAGCTCGCTTTCAGAGGAAAAATTGCCATGGTAAATGATAGCAGTCGACTGCGGTTTCCACTAAGCGACAGATACATTGAAGTTATCAATGACAAAATCACAGGCGAGGCTCTGCTTGATGAAACAATCAAAATCATGAAGACCAGCGAACCACTCAGCGTGGCTACCTGGATCGACTACCTCAGTGGAGAAACCTGGAACTTGACAAAGATCTCATATCAGCTGAAGCAGGTCCGCGAGCGACTCGCCAAGGGATTGGTCGATAAGGGCATTCTGCGCACTGAGAAGCGCAACTTTTTCCTCTTCGACATGGCTACACACCCAGTGGCCGACACAGCTACCAAGGACGAGATCAAGCGTCGTGTGATTACATGTCTCACAGCTCGCACAATTGTGTTGCCCAATACCCCGCTGTTTCCCGAGGAAGTCCCATACCGGTTTACCCGTTCAGTGGCAGTGGTTGCGAGTGCTTATGCGGCCAATGTTCTGGAAAATGTGCTAACAAACTTGTCGTACGACGCCCGAGACCAGGCGTTTGGTCGGGCTGACGAACTTATAAATGACTATTCCGAATGGCCCTTTATCGCGAGATCTGGCGGAGGCCTAGGTGGCGCCGGCGCCAACCTCACAGCTGAGGTTGCAGAAGAGCTCAACAAACACACAGACAAAGCTCTTCAATTGGAAATCATTCCAGCAGTGTAAGTTCATTCGACTTTTCTATGGATAAGAGCTAATTATTTCCTAGGCTGAGCGTTTACGCTAAATTAGATTCAATTTTGTAATGACAAGAGGGATACGGCCCTGAAAACAATAGCCGGAACATGTTTCTACTATTCATTTAATCGAAAAGTGTTGTAGAATTTCCTATTTCAAGGCGTAAAGACACAGTTGAATACAGACAGCGGTATCATTTGAAATATAAAAATATATGAATGGAAGAGGTGCAAGATTAATCAGTCTTGGATGGGGTTGGAGAGTCACGTTGTGATGCTGATCCTGCTGCGATCTGGGCATATGAAAAGGGAGCAGGCGTAGGCGCAGAAGATTCGACCACGGGGTCTTCTATGAGATCCTCCATAAGCAGCTCTGGTTCCTCAGGTAAAGAACCAGACGAAGGCGCACTCGCCATGATTGCGTCTGTGTTGGGCTCAGAGGAAGGCACGGCAGTTGACGCCTGTGACAGAGTAGAATCAGGCTTGAGATCTGGCAACCCGTCTGAGCGATCAGAAGGAGCACCCGAGCTTGTAGCAATGACTTCTTCTTCCGGCTCCCAAACATCTCTGACCACAGAGTCAACCATCTCGTTTGTCAGATCCTCCCTGATGAATACCAAAAAGTAAGGTGTTGCTGTTGTTTCTTCACCAGTGCCTAACACTTCGCTCTCAGAGACCTCAGTAATGGTTTGGTCATTGTACATTCGGTAAACCTTGTTCTTGAAATCACGAATGTAAATCCAGTAATGGCCAAAAGTAGCTTGGCCTCTGTGAATGAAGGCAGAATGCAGACGGTAGCCAACCTTCTTCATGTCAGAGAACTGATTCTCAATCATGGTCTCCAGCATAGCAATTCGCTCCTTGATATCTGTACTAGTTAGTGCTAATTCTCATGACTCACAAAACACTTACTCTCGATCTTTGCAGTCAACTGAGATACATGCAAATTCAAAAACTCCAAAGTTTCAGGCTTGACTTCCGTTTGGGGTTCAGGAGATTTCATCTGGGCAGTTAACCAGTCAGTAGTGCCCTTGAGGGTATCTTTAATCGTAAGGCCATTATTCTAAAAAAGTTAGGACTAGCAATTGATAATGTGCAGATGACTTACCATGCGACTATTAAGATCAGCAAGACGTTTCACCAACTTGGCTTTCTCGATTCGCCAATTAGACACCTCTCTCCGCTTTCTCTTCAGCTCTCGATCGTCTGAATCCAAATAACGGTCCATATAGATAGTTTCATCAAACTTTAGCAATGCGTTCGACTTGAATGGCTGATTCATAACTCTATCAAACTGGACACGCTGGATCTGGACTTGCAAAACAGGAGGAAGCTGCGCAATTGTGACAGTACGACGGGTGGCACCATCCTCCAGTTTCATAATGTCCTCTCCAAAGTACGAATCTAGGGCATCGTAGAGATCTCTAGGACCTTCAGCAACGTCAACAAGTAAACTGGAAAATCTCTCGGTTTTCTCTCGATGGTTGCTACCGTCAGCCTCAGACTCTAAAGTTTGCTTGGTCTTGCCATAAAAGAGCTCCTTGACAATGTCGATCTGCTCACCGTCCTCATCAAATCCAGTTGGTTTGAATGCAGCTTCCATTTGGAAAAGAACATTCTCAATGCACTCTGTCACATCTTGCTGCCTTCCAAATAGAGTCATGTCAATTTTTCGGCTCCTTTCTTCTGTCTTTGATTCATTAGAGTCAGGAGTTAGCAATTGGACAGGGAGCGGAACTGAAAGATTAGAGTTTTCAGTAATCCTGGCGGGTAAAGGAGGTGGAACCGGACCTTTCTCCTCAACGACAAGGCTCGGTTCAGCAATTGATGGTTTAGTTGGTGGCATATCGCTCATAGTAGCATCATCTCGAGAAGTTTCAGAATCAGGTGTGTCCTGCTCAACTCCACTATGCGAATCCGATGAAGAGATTTCATCAACCTCCAAAGTATGATTTGTCATGGTAACATCCTTCGGCTCTTCAACTTTTGAAGGCTCAGGGAGAGGGCCAGGGAGAGGAGCTTTCACTTCTTCAGTTTCAACATCTTCCCATGAAGGGACAAGTGCCAGATATGCGAGATCTTTCTTAGGAGAAATCGCTGATTTTGGCGTGTGAATAAGCTCTTGAAACAGCTCTTCCAAGTTCTTGACAAACTCTTCTGACCGCCTCACTTCTGCTGTGCTTACTGCTCTTCCACCAACTCGCTTTTCACGCTTTTCTTCATCAGACATGTCAATCAGATCTTCTACTTTATTATTGCCAAATGTGAGAACTGATTCTCTAAGTGGGGTAATAGTAAAGTAATACTGAAGAAGCGAATTCAAGTAGCAAGTGTTGCCAATATTCTCTAATCCA
Organism: Geotrichum histeridarum; assembly: GCA_030566085.1. Lineage (NCBI taxonomy): Eukaryota > Fungi > Ascomycota > Dipodascomycetes > Dipodascales > Dipodascaceae > Geotrichum > Geotrichum histeridarum. The sequence goes on from JAJMHO010000049.1 coordinate 71,928, forward strand.
ACAGGAAGCTCTCGATTTTTCGTGACATCCGAGCCAGGATTGCCGGTAAGGAAGTTCTCAATTTTCTTACTGTTCAGATCTTGCCCAATAAGTTTCAGGGCACGTCGAAAAGCAATAACATCGTCTGGTGAATCTTTGACACGTAACTTGAATACAGCTATGTGGTCTTCAGGAGCAGTAGTTCGATTAGTTCCAATGAGTGAGTAAGCCTCTTCTAGCGTGATAGGCGGCATCTGATTTTCCGTGGCTGCTTCATAGCGAGCAAAGAGCAAATCGCTTGATCTAGCCTTAGCCACTGTGAGCAGGGCGTTATTCAGCACAATGTCATCTGGCGGCTTGCAATCTTGCAGTTTGGTTTCATATGCAAGATGAATGAACTCATCATTTGTAATGGTAGCTGCTATACCAAGCTTATTGTATGCCTCGTCGAGCGTTAGTGAATCATTTTGTAAAAAGAGGTCAATCCGTTTACTGCGAAGATGATTAGAAATGACTTTAAGGGCATCTTTAAAAGTTTGAGCCGATGAGGGTTGGTCCTGAATGAGCTTTTTGTAAGTAGCAATCAGCACGTCTTCGTCAAGATCTGAATCGGGAGTTAAGTAGAACTTTTCGTATGCATTATTCAAATCAGAGACAGTGACTGAACCCAATGACATGAGTTCCATAACCTTCAATTCGAGCTGTTCACTGCGTCGTTGCTGTGCAATTGTCTTGAGCGCTTCAAAGTAATAAGGAGCCTTGACAGGATCCTGTTGGCATTGAATTTCGTATCGAGAAATAATGAGAGTATCAGAAAAGTCATCCACTGCTCCAAGAGCAACATATGCACCGAATTGGACTGTAGACAGATAGTCACTGCGTTTCACTGATGGATAATTATCCGCCTTCAACATGTCTCTCAATGCGGGAATCATATCCGCAAATACAAAAGGCACAACCGTCGCATGCAGCCTGTTCATGTGGAAAGCAGTTTCATGCTGTTTGCGAATCAGCGACTCCTGTATTTCAAAGTCGGAAGGCGACACAGGTTCATAAACCTCTGGGGGAACCCAAACTTCTTCATTCTCGTCCAGTGTGAAATGTAGCTTTGGCAGCATGTTGACGGGGTTAACACGAAGATTCAGTGTTTGATTACTGCTGTGGATTGTCGAAATTCCTGGGGAGTTGAGAGGCTTGTCTATGATTTTATAAAGCGTACCAAAACAAGTCAGGGGCGTTGGAACGCCATCTTGCTTTGGCTTCTTTGGATTCTGAGGGTTTTCTGGAAACTTTTCTTTGAATTCGTGGTATCGTTGCTCGATGGCCTCAGGTTCGAAATCAGCAAGGTCCTCTGCACTGAACTCTTCGCCTCTGAATGTAAGCTTAAGTCGGGCAGCAGTAATTGAGCATCTGTACTGATAAACTTCTGTCTTTGGATCGTTTAACGGCGGCGAATCGAACTGCATCAGATGGAAATCATGCATTTCACCGGGGGCGAGAGGAACTCCATCTTCTAGATCGACGTAAAGATGACAGCACCGGTTGTTGTCGTAGAGAAGAGCATATAATCGAGAACCCAATGGAGTGGATTCGTGGTATACCAGATGAAGAGACGCAATCACGACTGCACTGAAGTGGGATCGCAGGATAGGGCTTGCTGATGCTGCAAGTGGAGTAAATGCAAATTGTCTTGGGCCAGGAAAATATCTCAGAATATCCTCTATAATCCTTGGAGCAGACCTACCAGCAGGTTGAAGCGTATAGTCTTCATCTAGTGATACCGAAATTTCTTGAAACATTGTCGGGGGCGAGTAGAGGTGCAAGCAAGTATTTGGATTTCAAAGTTGACGTGTGTTCGTATGTCCAAACGGCAAGCAAGACTTGAGTTGGGAATTAGTGGTGGAGGCGCAGACCAAGGCGCCACTGGAATCTAGAATTGCAATATGGAGTATATGATAACTTGAGAGCACAATGCTTGAAGGGTTTACTGAATATATAAAACCTGGAGAGAGATGGAGTAGAGAGTGAGGGAATGAAACAAGAAAACGTTGTGGACAGTGAATGTGAACATACATCTGACCACGTGACCGCTGACTTGAACTCAACTTGTTTATGCAATTGAGACAACTTTTCAGGTAGTTACATGATCAAGATGGGATGGCTATCAGGATCTTCAAAGAGCAGCAGCTCTGACCCACAGATAATTCCAATAGAGGCTCCAGTCGAGGTTCAGGTCTCAGAGTTGCCTGCCACAGTTCAGGTCTCAGAAGTGCCTGCACCGCCACAAGCTGGAAAAACGTCGCTTGGCGATAAGCTGAACAGCACGTTACGAGGTCCCAATAATGACAGCTTCTTGGCGAGCGTGATGGACTCGAATCCATATTTCGCTGCTGGCTTTGGCCTCATGGGATTGGGTGCTGGTCTGGCTGTTTTACGGCAAGTTCTCATGAGAGGAAGTTCGTTTATATACCGTCAAATGCTTGTGGACTTGGAAATCGCATCAAAGGATAAGTCCTACGTGTGGTTCTTGGAATGGATGTCAAACTATCCTCGCAGAAGCAGTCGACACTTGAGCATGCAAACAGCATTCAAGCAGCATGAAAATGGCAGTATCAGCACTACATTCAATCTAGTTCCAGGTCCTGGTAAGCATTTGATCAGGTACAAGGGTGCATTCATGTTGGTGAATCGAGAAAGATCAGGTCGACTCATGGATCTGACCTCTGGTACCCCTTTTGAAACTATTACGATCACAACTCTTTACCGCGATCGTAATCTGTTTGCTGAGATTCTTGCCGAAGCCCAGCAAAAGGCCATGAAGCAGCAAGAAGGCAAGACTGTCATCTTTACGTCATACGGGCCGGAGTGGAGACCTTTTGGTCAACCCAGACGTCGGCGCGAACTCAACTCTGTGATTTTGGACGAGGGTTTACAAGAAAAGCTTATTGGAGACATCAGAGACTTCCTTCATTCAAGCAAGTGGTACTACGATCGAGGCATTCCATATCGTCGTGGTTACCTTTTGTATGGTCCACCTGGTAGTGGCAAATCCAGTATTATTCAGGCACTTGCAGGTGAATTGGACTACAATATTTGCATTTTGAACCTTTCAGAGCAGACTCTCACAGACGACAGATTGAATCACTTGATGAACCACGTGCCAGAACGAAGTATTCTTCTCTTGGAGGATATTGATGCAGCATTTAATGAGCGGAAACAGACGGAAGATCAAGGCTATGTCTCTGGTGTCACATTTTCTGGTCTTTTAAATGCCCTTGACGGTGTGGCCTCTGCCGATGAAAGACTGATCTTCATGACAACCAACCACCCCGAACTGCTTGATCCTGCGTTGATTCGTCCAGGACGAGTGGATTTCAAGCAATGCATTGATAATGCTACAGAGTTCCAAGTCCGCAAAATGTTCCTCAGATTTTATGAAGGCAAGGAGGAAGAGTGTGAGAGGTTCCTGCAAGAAGTGATCAAGCTGGGATGCTCAGTGAGTACTGCACAGCTGCAAGGACTCTTTGTATATAATAAGATGGACCCTGAGGGGGCGATTTCTATGGTACCTTTTTTAAAGGTTCAATAGAAATCATGTAAATAGTCAAGAAACGTTAGCACGCGAGGTACTAGCATGATACTGAAGTTCAAATCCGTAATTCAGAGCCGGCTTTTCATGAGCTAACCCAGCTCGCACGACTGCACGAAATCTAATTGCAGTATAATAACAGTTTATACAGCGAGCGGTGTAAGAAAACACGGTCAGTGCGGAGATGGGTTTCGTCTCAGCCGCACATCCCCTGCTTATCGCTTTAGTAGAGGTACTCACACAGTGCAATAATTCCAAGACTGAATCATACGCCTGAGACCAAAGATTATTATATAAGGGTGTTTAGAAACCATTTCATCTTCTTTCTTTTAACCTTCAATTGTTTTTTCTCATCATTCAAAAATGCCTTTATTTCACCGTAGCAAGAAGAGTACGGCTGCTTCAGGAACCGACCCTTTTGGTGCTGTTAACTTGGTGCTACAATGTACCATTGTCAAGGTGAGAGCAATGCAGCCTTCTCGAAAGCCCCCCTAACATATGGATAGGCCGAAAATTTGACCTTGAATCGCAAAAAGACTTGCAATGCCGTAAGTATAATTGTGGACTCGTGGCCTTGACTGACTCAAAACAAAGTATGCTGTTCTCCATGCAAACAAGTTTCGGTTTTCAACCCCGTCTGTTCCTAAAACTACAGCTCCTGAATGGAACGATTCATTTGAAATTCCACTGAACGGATGGGCTTCAAGCGCAAAGATCAGTATTGTGCTATGGAGCAAGGAAAGATTTAAAAAGGTATGAATCTGACGCTTGATCTACGACTGTGTCGCTTACAATTTTAGGATCACATTGGCGAGATCCAAGTTGACTTGAATAAACTTTTTGCTGATGGAAAGTTTTCAAACTCTAGCTGGTATGCTCTGAAACATAATGGAGATGCTGCGGCTGGATCTGTGGAGCTGACGTTCACCCTCAAAGCTGACGACAGTTCTGTCCTAAGGGAGAGCTGGGAAGCGTTCCTTGATCATCAAAAGAGTTTTGCTGATTCCTCGGGAGAGGATTTTGAAAACTCAGATGACGAAGTGAGCAAACTAGCTACTGAGGTACAAGGTGCTTCGATTAATGATAGCAACTATGAGTTCCACCCCAAGAGCCAAGTTGTGGGTCTCATGCAATTGGAGATTGTCAAGGCTACAGATCTTCCTCCAATGTCCAATGCTATGCATACTAGCTTTGACATGGACCCGTTTGTGGTTGTCTCATTCGGAAAGAAGACTTTCCGCACTCCTCACATCAGGCACAACTTGAACCCTGTGTGGAACGAAAAGCTCATGTTCCCGGTGCTTCAGCATGAGAGAAACTACTCTATTAACTTTGCGGTGCTGGACAAGGATAAGTTTACTTTGAACGACGATGTTGCTGCGGTTGACTTTGAAATTGCAAACATTGTCAAGAATTCACCTACTCCAGATCCCAAGACTCAGCTGTATAACCTTGAAACACTGGGATATAAGACCCCGTTTGATGAAGATCCTACTTCTCAAAAAACTCAAGACGAGAATTGGGTTAAAGGTTTTAGTGGACTCAAAGGTCTCATGAGTCTCAGCGATGAAAAAATGGTTCCGTTTGAGATCCCTCTCAAGCTTTCTGAAACCAAGTACGAAGCTAAGCACAAACCTGTTTTATTCATCAAGGCAAGATTTATTCCATACGGAGCTTTGAGACAGCAGTTTTGGCGAGGTCTGATCAAGATTTTCGATGCAGATGAATCGGGCACCATGAACTTTTACGAGATCTCAGAGTTGCTGGAAACGGTTGGTGCTAGCTTGTCGGAAAAGACAGTGCTTTCGTACTTTTCGAGATTTGGAAAGCACTATGAAGAAGATGATTTGTCAATTGATGAGCTGGTGTCTTGTTTGGAGAGCCAGATTCTCAAGGACGATCTGAATGAAGGCAAGACTGAAGCCCAGGATCCGTCCAGCGACTTTATTGCTGGTTTGGATGATACTGCTCCTCCTGAGAGAGTGATCCAGCTCAGCACTTGCCCATTCTGCAGTCAGCCTCGTTTGGACAAGAGGGATGAGCTTGATATTGTCTCTCATTTGGCAACTTGTGCCAGTCAGGACTGGGGCGATGGTGGACTGGTCATGGAAAAGTTTGTAACTTCCAACGAGGCCCGCCAGCGATGGTACACCAAGGCAGTTTCCAAGGTCACATATGGCGACTACGAGCTCGGCGCCAACTCCGCCAATATTTTGGTCCAAGACCGCCTTACTGGTTTCATTCAGGAAGAGAAGATGAACGTCTATGTGCGATTGGGTATTCGTGTGCTCTATAAAGGTCTGCGAAGTGAAAAGAACATGGAATCGAAACGTGCCAAGGCTATGTTGAAGAGTCAGAGTGTCAAGCAAGGTATCAAGTACGACAACCCTGCCTCTGCCAATGGTATTCCTGCCTTTATCAAGTTCCACAAGCTCAACATGGACGAGGTGCTGGAGCCGCTGGAGAACTTCAAGACCTTTAACGAGTTTTTCTACCGCAAGCTCAAACCCGACGCTCGCCCCGTTGAGGCTCCCACTGAAGAGCGCATTGTTGTAGCTGCCGCTGATGCGCGGTCTACTTTTTTCCCTACTGTAGCCAAAGCCACCGAGATCTGGATCAAGGGCCGCGACTTTTCGATTGCAAGACTGTTTGGCGACGCATATCCAGAGTACGCCGACCGGTTTGTGAATGGCTCGCTGACTATTTTTAGACTGGCACCGCAGGACTATCATCGTTTCCACATGCCGGTCTCAGGCGTGCTGGGTAAGCCCAAGACTATTGAGGGCGAGTACTATACCGTAAACCCTATGGCCATTCGGTCGACTTTGGATGTTTACGGAGAGAACGTGAGAGTGCTGGTGCCTGTGCATACAGAGGAGTTTGGTCTGGTCATGATTGTGTGTGTGGGCGCCATGATGGTGGGTAGTACCGTGATCACCGCCAAAGAAGGCGACCATGTCAAGCGCGCAGATGAGCTTGGATACTTCAAGTTCGGTGGCTCGACTTTAGTGGTTTTGTTTGAACCGGGCAAGATCAAGTTTGACGCCGACTTGGTGGATAACTCGAGCCAGGCTTTGGAGACTTTGGTCCGGGTTGGAATGGCAATTGGCCATGCTCCTAGCGTGCCTGAATATGAACGCCATGACGTTGTCAAAAAGGAAGATATCGAGGCTGCCAAGGTTGCAATTGCAGGTGCCCCGGTTTCTTAAAATATACATAACAAAAGAACATTTATATTTACATTTAGTGTATTTACAATTCAAGCTCAATGGCTTTGATGGGATAGTCTCCCTTGCGGTTGGCACCAACACCATAAGACTTGTCAGCACCGTAGCGGGCAAACTCAACCGTGCGCTTCTCAGGCAGCACGGCCAAACGATCCAGCATAGACGTGGCAATCTGGGGAATGAACGGAAGTAATAGGATGGATGCAACACGGGAAGCTTCGCTGGCATCGGCGATAATGGCGTCCTGCTTTTGCAAGTCTTTTTTAAGCGTCCAAGGCTCTGTCTCCTGGACATATGTGTTTGCAGTCGAAATGAGCGACCGGATCTCGGCCAAGGCAGGAGCAGTCGCAAATTTGCCCATGTGAGTTGTCACCTTATCGAGTAAAGCATCGGTCTGTACCGCCAACGGGGTTTCAGGCGGCCCGAGTTGAGCCAGGGCCCGCGGGATATCGAACGCCTTGCCGCAGATGCGGACCACGAGGTTGCCGTACTTGTTGACAAGCTCGGTGTTGTGGCGAGCTAGAATGCGGTCGTTGCTGTAATCCGAGTCCTTGGCCAGGTACGAGTCGTTGGCCAGGAAAAACTTGACAGAGTCGACGCCAAACAATTGCATGGTCTCAATGGGGTCGACGACGTTGCCAAGAGACTTGCTCATTTTAGAGCCCTGCATGGTCCAGTGCGAGTGGACCACGACTTGCTTTGGAGGAGTCATGTTGGCGGCCAGTAAGAACGCGGGCCAGTAGATGGAGTGGAAGCGGATAATGTCCTTGCCGACAACATGCACGTCGGCGGGCCACGCGGGGTGCGCTCCGGGGAACCCGGCAGAGGTCAGGTAGTTGACAAGAGCGTCGAGCCAGACGTACATGACCTGAGAGTCGTCCCCTGGTACAGGAATGCCCCATGCGCATCTTGCTGTGGGCCGCGAGACACTAAGGTCGTCCAGCCCCGCCTCGACTTCTTTGAGAATCTGATTGTACCTGGACTCGGGCACAACAAACTCTTTATGATCCCTCAAATGCTGTAGAAGCAGAGGCTGGATCTTAGATAGGGCAAAAAAATAGTTTTCTTCCGAAGTCCACTCGACAGCTTTGCCAGTCTCAACTGAGACCATAACCCCGTCTATCTTTTCAACTTGCGTTTCGGGGTAAAAGGTCTCATCGCTGACACAGTACCAGCCGCTGTGCGACCCCTTGTAAATAAATCCCGCTGCCTCTAATCTGCGCCAGAACTCCTGGGACGCCAGCTTGTGGTCATCGTCCGTTGTTCTTATAAATCTGTCGTGCGAAATGTGCGCGGCGCGGGCCAGCGCCTGGAACTTGACGGCTAGCGAATCAACGAACTCGTTAGTTGGGACGCCAGCAGCCTCAGCGGCACGCTGGACCTTCATGCCGTGCTCGTCAGTGCCCGTCATGAAAAACGTGGGGCCCTGGTGACGCCAGGCGTGCCAGCGCTTGAGGATGTCGGCGAGCACCATGGAGTGCAGATGGCCAATATGTGGGGCGGCATTGACGTAGAAGATGGGGGTGGTTACGTAGAACGGTTTGGATGCAGTTGCTGATGAGGCAGTGGTTGTAGTGGTGGTGCTGGTGGTGCTGGTGGTGCTGGCCAACCGCGCAATCCAAGGTCTTGAAGACGACCATGGCTTGCGCGTAGCCTTTAACGAGCCGAGCCGAAGCATGCGATTTGACAAATGAAAATGAGTGGATAAGCACAAAAGGCTTTCGACGGTTGCAGTGGGCCCCTTATAGTATTGGGTTTTTAACCCTTGTATGGTGCCAATTTCAATTTTTTTACGTTTGCCTGTGACCTGATTGAGAATAAAAAGACGGCCAATCCCTTTCAATGTCCAACCAAAACCATCATCATCAAACCTTTCAAGTGAATAATGGCTCCTGCTACCTACGATCCTTCTACCTTGCCGTTCTACAACCCGGCAACGACTAACAAGGTCGCCCTGGTCACAGGTGCTAATGCCGGAATTGGGTATTACACCGTTCTCCATCTGTACCTGCACGGCTTTCACGTATACATGGGATGTCGTAACCAGGCCAAAGCCGAAGAAGCCAAAGCAAAGCTGGAAGTTGAGGCCAAGGAACGCCTGGCGACCGACCCCAAGCTCAAGGAAGCCTTTTTGGGCAAGCTGAGCTTGCTCAAGATCGATTTGGCCAGCTTGAAGCAGACCGAGGAGGCTGCCGAGATTTTCAAGCGCCAGGAACCCAAGGGCCTCGACGTACTGATCAACAATGCCGGCGTTATGGCCGTCCCCATCGACATTACCGAGGACGGTTACGACGTTCAATTGCAGGTCAACCACGTTGCTCCCACTCTGTTCACCCTCAAGCTGCTTCCCCTGCTGTTGGCCAAGGGCGGCCCTGCCCGTGTCATCAACGTCTCGTCCATTGGCCACGCCTTGGCCGACGGCAGCTGCGACTACACCAAGTTGTTCGACCACTGGCCCATGATCTACTACGCTTTTGTGCGCTACGGACAGGCCAAGACCGCCAGCATCCAGAGTGCCAAAGCTCTGGGCTCTCGCTTCCCGTCCAAGCTGTTTTCTTGCTCCGTGCACCCAGGCATTTGCAACGACACCAACTTGGCCTGGTACTGGCGTGGCCGCGGTATCTCGACGTTGTTCCCCCGGTTCCTTATGTGGCTAGGCTCAAAGCTACAAGGTATCTCTAACGAAGAGGGCTGCTACACCTCGATCTACGCTGCGTTGGATGAGGACTTGACTCCTAAGAATGATAACGGCAAGTTCTACTGCCCCATGCCCCCTCATGACCAGGCCACTGCCGCTCCTGCTTCTAAGCCGGAGTTGATTGAGAAGACGTGGAAGTGGACCATTGACGAGCTGAAGGCGAAGGGATTCTTGGATGAGGCCGAGATTGCGACTTTCATGGAGTAACTGACTATATTTTTCAATTATCTACTATTAATAATAACACTGCCTTTTGGACATAACCTGCTCTTGAAACAATACGAAGCAGCCATGAATTTAATTATAATGTTTGTAGATTTGCCACTGCAATTGCTTGATCTGATGTTCTGCGTCTTTTGCCATATGAGCCATTGTTAATATAATGAGGGCCTAGATTGGTTTAATGGGATCGCATAAATTTAACGCGGAACCCCGAAAAAGCGCGTAACTGAAAATTGGGACATTTCAATACACAACACCAATTTAAAACACCAAAACGCCAAAGCACCAAATTTCACTCCCGCTTGATCTTGATCTCTACTACCCATCGGTTGATCTAGATCACTCCAACACGATTGACTTTGATCTTTTACATCTAACACAGCATATCCCAAAATGACAACTTCACTGCATCCAACCGTCCTCCAAGCTTTTCTCCAAACCTTCCTTCTGCAACACTCCCTCACACGTCTTCAAGCCACCACCATCCTCGCCCGTCTTCTCGCCGTTGACGCCCCCACCAACTCAACCGCCGACGACCACGAAGATGAAGCCGCGGCCTCCCTCGACACATACCTAAACGCGTGCAACGCCAAGCTCGTCGACCTCGACTTTGAACTAAAATCAACTCGCGACCAAACTACAGGCGACCAAGTGTACACGTTCGTGAACCTCAGCGCGTCAGAATCAGTCAAAGGAGGAACGAGCTTAGCGGCCGTCGAAGTACAGTTTGTAAAGAATATGGTTGAGCTTATTTTTGGAGAGAACGCTGGTACGAGGGGGAATAATGATGACGATGAAGAGGATGCAGATGATACGGGAGAAGGACAAGGAGTGCGACCGTATTATATTACGCCGAAACAGGCTACACTTGAAGCATACCCTAAGGATAGCACAGGCCGCGTTACGTTGACCCGTGGCCAAGTCCTTGACAAGTTGAATGGGCTCGTTGATCTTGGCTGGTTTGACCGGTTCGATCCCTCCACCTCTACAATCCTCACTTCCTCCGACGACAGCACGGCCTCCACCAGCAACACCGTCCGCTACGCCCTCTCTAACCGCGCTCTCTCCGAACTAGGGCCCTACATTTCTGACACTTTCCCCCGGGCCCCGCGGTGCGCGGCGTGCCGGGAGCTGTTTACGCGGGGCCGCGTGTGTAGGGGATGCAGGCAAGGAGCAGGGAAGGTGAGGGTGCACGAGGCATGTTTGGGCCCGTTTGTGGCGATGAAAGGACCGAGGTGTGAGGGGTGTGGGCAAGAATGGGAGACGGCGTACCGGCTGCCTTTTTGATCTTGGCCATTTTCTTTCTCTACATTTATTTTTTCTACTCCATCATTGTTCAACAACATCTTCATCAGCAATTGCGCATGTAAAAATTTCCTGTTCATGTAATGTAATGTATTATATATGTACACACTTGTTTCTCTGAAACTTGTGATCAAGCCTCCTCCATCATGTCTTGCAACTCGAAATCAACTTCGTCCACTATATCCTGAACTATATCCTCCGCAATCTGCTCCTCATACCGCTCACACAACGGTCTAATCACCTCACTTTCATCAATTGCTCCCTCAGACTGCCCAGGCGAAAAAGTACCATCAGTGGCAGCGTACCCACTGCACCTTGCGTACCTCAGGTACGGCTTGACGTCTTCTGGAACGTAGTCAAACTTGGGCCCAAAGTTGAACGTAGCAGTACCACCCCGAAACACCGAAACTGTCGGAAAGTAGCCAAGCAAGCCGTCGTCTGACGATGTGGTGGTCGAGGTTGCGGTGGTGCCAGATCGCGCCAGCTTGGAATTGGGCGGCGCAAAGCTGTTTAAATCAGTGAACGGTTGACCTTTGTAAATGCCGTTCTTGTAAACCCGGATGAAAGAGCCATTCAATTTGGGAATGACAAGCGGTGGTTTCTTTTTCGTGCTAGAAGTGCTGGTTGATGATGGTTTGCTCACATCTTCAGGGAGTGGCACGATCAGCTCTTCCATCTCTTTGGTCGGGGTATACTCTAAATGCTCGAAATACAACAACCCCTTATACCTAATCGCAATCCGGTCCCTCCACAGTCCCTTCTGCTGCTCACTTTCCTCCCCCGACTTCTTGTCCTGCTGCTGCTGCTGTGCCTGCTCCTCAGCATCACCCTCTGGCGGCAAGTACACATGAAACCCAATCACATCGCCCGTGACCACCGGCTCCTCCATAAACCGCTTTACCCGACTCAAATGCACCGCCTGGCCACCCACATCCCTCACCCCATACCCATACGCATCAAAGCCGACGGGTGCCTCCAACGCCGCCTCGCGCCGCGACACGCCCATCCTCACATGCGCGCCGCTCCCGTCATTAGCCCGATCCACCCTGCACTCGTAGTACCAATGGCCTTCTCGCATGCACAAGTCAGCCCGCGCGCTGACAAACCCCTTGGGCGTGCTGACAGTAAGCCGGTCTGGCACACTGAGGGCCGTAGACGGCGACCGGTCAAACAGGGACAGCGTACCCTTGAACGGCGGTAACTCAGCTGAAGTATACTGCAAAGCAGGGAAGAGGTCAGGATGAGCGCGGCAGAAGGTATACCTAAACCCTCTCCTGTTTTGAGGATGGTCATCCGTAAAATACAACACTTTCTCCCCGTTCCCATCCTCACCGCCTGCCATGGCCACTGCTGCTGTTGAAGAAGAAGAAGAATAAGAAGACGTTAGCAGTTTCTCATGGTTCAACGGCATGCGCGCCACGTCTTCCAGGTGCGCAACGTGTTTTGTCAAAATCCGAGGCGCGATGGCCAGGTCCTGAGGCTGCACAGGCGGGGGCTTGATCCTCTGAAACACATTGCTTGCTGCAGCCGCACTACCACTCGCTCTATTAGCAGGGGCTGGTCTTGCTGGCGGCGTGGGCCGCTCATCTCTCTGTCTTTTCGCTGGTGGTGGTAATGGTCCAGAAGAAGGTGCGGCTGACACAGCTGGCGGCGGAGTCGGCGTGGCTGTAACCGACGCGTTTTCGGGGTGACTGGCACCGTTTAATGGTGTTGATCCATTTGCAGATGGGGGTATAGAAGCATGGTCTGGCAATGGCTGTTGTGGTGGTTCTGTTGTGGAGTCCATTGTTGAAGCGTGAAGAGAGAGAGTTTGTGGTGATTGTGGATTGACATGTAGGTTGATCTGTATACTTTTCAATCGTGTTGTCATTGCTTTGTCATGCTAACGTACTTTGCTTTATAATCATCCGTAATAGCTATGTCATTAACATTCTTTGTAATATATTTGTCATGATTACCAATCATTTTTTCTTTCTATAACTCTCCCCCTTTCTCTTTCAATTGGCTGCCCTTTTGTATATATTATGAATAGCGCATATCTGCACAGGTGTAAGTGTGCATATCTCGTTCGTTTATAATCCAACCAATCAGTATTTGAATCTGTCAATCAGCCTATCAGTTGGTTCAATTGTTCATGTAAGGTATGGCAAGTACCTTCCTATTTGGGACTTATACCATGTCTGCAATGCATGCATGTGGAAGAGTGGGGGTTGTTTTTCATCATAATTGCTTTTTTTTACAAGATGGTAAAGCTTAAAATTTTTAAGCATTAATTAAAATATTGGAGAAAATGATTTCATTACAACAGTTGCATAGTGAACAGGGTTGTTTTCGTGTTTTGGTCTTGAAGTTTCTCAGATCTTTCTATAATGTGTATAATGTTGAAATGTCTATAGCGCTAGTGAGTAGTGTATATGAGAAGCCTTTTAAAAACAAAAAAAACCGTTGATTGACGGAAATTAAATGAATAATTAATTATTGGCTGTTTTTTTTTATTTTTTTTTATTGTTTTTAATTTTTTAATATTCTTTTCATGTCGACATAAAAAAAACCTAAAAATACGAACGATCGACAGTCCTGAGTAGGATTTATACATACAATATAGAAATGAATTCAAAATGTATTAGCCGTGTTATTACTCGATACAGAAGTTGTTATTTCCCCGCTCACGTGATATTTGTATAACATAAAGCTTGTAATAAGGTCAAGTCTCGGTTATTATCGGATTTAAGACCCTTTTTTTTTTGTGGTGGTAGGCTACTTGAGACATAGATTGATTGATATCATGACAGCATTTGGTCCTGTGGTTTAGTGCTACTTGATGGATGTTGTGTTTAAAATGAGAAAAATCCAAAAACAACAAGTGTAATGTCATGAAAAATAAAAAAAAAACAAAAAACCCAACACTTGTAATGTTGTTGTATACAATAGAGATATCGGTCTATATATTAAATATTCCCTAATCCTAGCTAGTTGAATCATGATCACTGGCAGCAGCAGCAGCAGCAGAGTCTGCCTATATTAAAAAACATGACAATAATAATTTTTATAACATCATGTTTAAGCTTAATTAAGACAAATTTGTTGTGTCATAATATTACAAGAACCGTGTAACTCTTTCTTTTTTTTTTGGTTTCTTCACAAAATCATCAATTGATTGACAACATTTACTCTGTAATATTGAAAATATATACAACTGATCAAGTGTAATGATGGGTGTATACACAACAATCACTTTGTTATCTTTTTTCTGAATTTTGAATTCTGAATATCCAACACCTTCCATGTCATGTTCTGTTATTTTTTGTAATTTCAAATTTCAGTGACCCCACATCGCCATTGTTGTTGTTGTTGTTGGTGAGATCTATCACATCACCTTAGCTCTGTTGCCGCTATCCGCCTTCATATCATGACATATGTCGATATCTCTGTCTCTGCCTGTACACGCAAGTACGATTCCCCATACAACAACAACAATACGGAGTATATATATATATAT